>KI424332.1:0-12269 GCA_000473375.1 Anopheles culicifacies
TGCCCAAAACAATGTTTTAACAGTGTAAGAATTACTAAGAATTACTACATCTAAATACTAATACTAATACTAAATTCACGAAATGAACAATGTCACTTTATTCTATATTTTTATCGAAATAACTATGCGATCCTTGCAGTAACTTCATCAAAAAACATGATATCACGTTAAAAGATATATACTTACACACATTTATTTTACATTGCTTCGAAGGAAGCTTGCAAAAGCCAACTAGAAAGTTAGCATTAGCTTCAGGGAGTTAGCATAATGCAACTTTATTATTTCTTTTTATTAATTCCACCTGCTGCTTTCTAGAGACAAATACGTTAAAGGTAACGATGGTGTTTCAATGTGGCTGTTGTGGCCATGTATACTGTCCGATAGAGGCGCGTCCAACCACACACTCGTCGGTGGTGTTATGTGATAATGCCGTGTCACTACAATCAAATGGCCAGCAGACATGAACGATTAAAGAACATCAATGAAAGAACAACATACAGCAAGAAATGCTTCCGTCTCGCGTCTAGCGATTTACGAACGAGTGAGAAATTATGAGCGAAAGAAAACTGCCACCCTTCATAAGGTCCATCTCCTCCCTCCAGGAGGAGCATCGATGAGATGCGAGATACGATCCGAACGTGTGCCGTCCGGACAGCTTCACAGCTTGCTCCAGTGCGCCGGTTGCGACAGTGCTTGAACAGTGTTCATTGAGTCCGGTTCACACTACATGAGCGTTCGTTCTAGGTGAAAATGAAAGCAGTGCAGTGCGGTCGGGTATTGTTGGCCCTGTGCATCACATTCGTTACGATCCCGTGGGCCGGCGGCTATATTGTCGATCCTGGTCCAGTTGTGAAGGCTACTAAAGGTACGGTGCGAGTGTTGTGTATCGGTCGTTGGAAGTGTTTAGCTCATGCTACTGGATGCCCTTCCTGGGGACCAATGACCCGCCCTACTGTAACGCGATGAGTCTGTAATGATGAATGGCTTTCATTTCTTTTCGCTACGCACTGCCGTATCGTTGTCATTGCAGGAGAAATATGGCCCAAACCGAGAAATCAAACGACGGCCCAACAATTCTACACCATCAAAATGGGATCATTTAGTTTTCAGGTAAATCAACAAACGTGTGTAAACTAGCGTGGTGCTTTGATGCAGAAGAAAAACCAAACAAAAGAAACGACTCTTCTCGATCATACTGTGCTGTAGAATCGACCTTAGATTATTATAAAATTCATTCTCGAGCTCACGTACTTCATGCACAACGAGATAAGCATCATTCCGAGCAGCTTTGCGCAAAGCAAAGATTACGGTGCACAAGTGAGTCGTTAGTTGGTCGTCTCGCCTATCAAAACAGTCGAACGATCATACGTGTGGTACTTAACGCTACCCGAAAGAGGTGGGATTGACTTTAATTGTGTTCTGTAAATACCGGTAGCTTTACGAGATCATTCAAAATGAAACAATGCGAAAGTTTAATCCAGCGCTGATGAGAAGCGTAGCTCTTTCTCGCAGCGTTCATTGGCAGTAATTGAGTGTGTACGTGATAGCATGGCAAACGATTGTTGATAGATTGTTTAAAATGAGAATGGTGAGGTATCATCACTCAAGTGGCTTAGTTTCAAATGATGGGTTTATAAGTGCAGAGTGATCCTAGGCAAAAACGATTGTCAGTCACTTTCATACTTGGATAAACTTACAAGTTTCCACAAAAGATCAGTGGCGGATTAACCTATGGGCTGAGTTGGCGGTCCCGCCAATCAGAAGACTTCGTCATTCATCAGGAACCCCCCCCCCCCACCATTTGATCAAGGATCAAGGAGATAATGTTAGGGGTCACAACTGCCATTCCGCCAGGGGCCTCCAAAGAGCATAATCCGCCACTGCAAAAGATAGCTTTTCACTGATAATTGATATTGTGTTGATGTACAACTAACCCATCGAGATCTATCAGTATAGTTAGTTCTCCATTTAACAATAATGCTTAGGATCTCAACAATTCTACTGAGCAACAGTAACACTGCGTTCCAGAACAAAAAAAAACGCTTTCAGCAAATTTATCTATGATAGGCGACTTATAAAAATCAAGAGATGAGTAAGTATGAGAGTATGAGAGCATGAGAGTTTTTTTAAATGTATCTACATCTATTGTTCTACAAACTATGTGCCCAACAACAGTGCCACAAGTTAATCATGTGATCATTGCTGATCCGCAGTAGACACAATCGGCTAAATATTATAAAAAGGCAAAACATTGACTTTTATTGACTAAAAAAGTACAAGCTCTTCATGAAATATAGAAAGTTGTAATAAAAATGTAGCAAAAATTATAGTTGTTTAGCAGCAAAACCAATAGATTGAACAAATTTTGTTGGAATAAAATTTAGTGTAAAGGACAATTGAACAATGGCAGATTCTACATACCAGTGGCGGATCAAACTCCTTAGAGGCCCCTGGAATGGCAGTTGAGGCCCCCAACATTATGACTCCCTTGATCCTTGATCATCCCCCTGGTCGCAGTGGCGGATTAACCTATGGGCGGAGTAGGCGGTCGCCAGGGGCCTCGCCGGTTACGGGGGCCTCGTCGTTCAGCAGGAACCCCCTCACCTTTTGATAAAAAACCAAGGAGTCATAATGTTTGGGCCCTCAAATGCCATTCAGCCAGGGGCCTCCAAAGAGCTTGATCCGTCACTGCCTGGTCGGCGAGGCCGCCAATTTCGCCCACAGGTTAATCCGGCACTGCTTCATACAGCAGCATTTTTGTATAGAGGATGCTTTTTTTGGGGTTTGTCTTGAAATACCAAACATTTGCTGTGCGACATAGGGTTAGGGTAGGAATAATAACACATTATTGGTTTATTCTGTCTCTGATGTTCTCGGAGCCCTTTTATTCGTTTAGTTTGCTTGTCGTTAGAGCCGTCAACGACTCATTTCCTAATTGTTATCACAAATAATCATTGAAAGCAATAATTTAGTTTATTGATTTAATTTAAGGAAAACAAGCCCTGAGCAATTATAGAGATGGTATTCAAGTTAAACAGTTCCAATAAGTCTAACAGGTTCTACTCGTAATAGATCAATTGATCATCGCCCTTTTGTATCAAAGTTTTGCACGGGCGAAATTCAAGTTATTTTTAGAAATGTCCATAGTGAGTAAAAGCGAGTAAGTGAATTGGATCGTACTAACAAAGGAGTTATAAACACTAGTCACTAGAAGTTTTAGCGGCTCGTTTTTATTTTATCCACTCATGGGTTAATTCAAAGCGACTCGATGAGCTGACTGCAAATAGAGTAAGCGAACAGATGAGTTTAAACGAAAACGTGCGTGTGTTGAGTACACACGAATGGAAGTGTTTCCTAAAATTGTTGTTTTAAGGAATACAATAAACAGAGCAAATATGTATTAGATAAGCATGCCACATGGTTAAACAACGTACAATTCTAGGAAACGTTTTTCCTAGTGCTCGTTGTCGTGTGTATCTCGCTCGAACGATTTCGTTTCTATTTCCTCATAAAATTTCCATTTGTACTCACTCATTACGTTATGCGATCGTACAAGTTTTGAGCTGTGAGATATCTGAATCACATGTGATTCGTTAAACGAATTGACTCCGAAAAATGACTTACACACTACAACGATGGACTTTTTGAACTCTCCTAACCTTCCTTATTCTAACCCGTTGTTAGAAATGAGTTAGCAGCTATTAAGCGAAAAGACACCAGCTAGCGTCCTCTTCCAGAAACATGTTATACTGAAAGCCTAAAAGAAATACTTGTGCAATTATAGTTAGCAGCTAGAATCAAATGTTAATGCTAATGTGCACCTTGCTTTTAGTTTCCCGTGGTTCCCGTTCATAGGGACATGTTGCGCGGTAAGCAGAAATGCGTACATTAGATTGCTACAGCTTGCTGTTGAGTTCCTGGGCCTGCTTCAGTACCACCTTTCATTCACTAATAACTTAGGTTTCGAACACCTTAGTGGCTTCTTCATTAATCATACAGTTGTCATGGGAAAATGATATCAGAATGGTTCTATTCATCTCAACCCCTTCTTTATTTGTTTGATCATGAGACGACAAACGACAATTAATCTGCAGACCATAGACACTTGTGAGGTTCGTGTTTGTAAGGTTACCCTGGAAGAAAATAGGTCTTATACATGACCGCAATTCTCCCGAAACAGTTCAACGTTCTTTTTTAACATATGAATCCAAAGACTTTGTAGAGATGTCATCTGGTCCTGCTTCCATAGCTAGAAAAATGGTACGGTTTTATAGTGCTCTGGCAATATACAATATATATAAATAAGATCATAAAATTTTATGACCGAGGTTCGAATTCCATTCGGGTCGTTCCCCTGTACCTAGGATTAACTATCCTGTTGCGGGTACATTCAAGTCACGGAAGCCGGAAATGGCTGGCCAACACCTTTCGAGGTTGTAGAGCCATAGGAGAGAGACGAGAGAGATCATTATATTAGTATCGGCCATATCATCTTGTGCCTTAGACAACCAGGATAAGAAACGGCATAATACCCACGTCTACACAGTGATGGTTGCTTGAGTTTGCGCATGAAACGAAGGTAGATATGCAGCCACCTCTTTTGGTGGCCACCACCCATACTATTTGGCTGCCATGTGAGCAGCATATGCTCGAGTCTGACGTCTGGCGTCCACTACTTTACTTTAAGAATCGATAATCACCACCATAAGTGATAAACTGCTTTTGTTAGCTTCTTCTTCTTCTTCTCTGGCTCTACAACCTCAAGAGGTCTTGGCCTGCCATTTCTGGCTTCCGTGACTTGAATGTACCCGCAACAGGATAGTCAGTCTCGCGTACGGGGGAACGGCCCAAATGGAATTCGAACCTCGGTCCTGCCCATTCGAAGACCGACGCTTCAATCTCCTCGGCCATCGAACTGCTCCAACCGCTTTTGTTAGCACTCAGTCGGATAAACGTACCTTCAATATCTCAACAACCGAAGAAAATACTATTTACCAATTTTACGATTGAACTAGTGAAGTCGCCATAAAGAAAGTATGTCTTAGCCATTCCGCCAAAGTAGTCGTGAATGCAAGTGCCCAGCTCAAAGTCTCTCTTAGCTTTGAAATCTCAATGTGGTGTTTCACAGATAGCCTATGTTTCACACCACATTATATGCTTCAATGCTTCTTTTCTTTTCATTTCAAATACCCAGTCTTTTGATTGAAACCCAATTCGCTTGTGTATTGAATTATGCTAAACGCGTTGATTTCCACCATTAGACAACTTTTCCCTCGTATAAGATGCCATCGCTTGTTCTAGTCTATGAATTTCAGCTGCGATTTGCTGAATAAAGCGCTTGATCGTTATCAAAAACTGGTGCTCTCCATCGGCAACACTACCCGTCGTGCGATGGTTAACAGAGGATACACCTCCCATGCGAACAATCATTTGCGGGCGAACAATAATGGACATCGGTCATGGCGCTCGGATCCAAACTGGGGTGTAAGTAGCAACTATTAGTACATTAGTATGTGATGGATTTCATTAGACTTTATAATAGCATACTCTCTCTCGCTCTCGCTGTATGTAGGGATATATAGAGCAAGTCAAGGTGGATCTAAAGGCTCCCTGCGAAGATCTACCCTACCTGTCGATGGACGAGGAATGTAAGTGGAGTGATCTTTTCCGATTGGAATGAATGTTTACAAGGTGAATTCCGTGGCTTCTTGCAGATACAATCATCATTGACGACTTCCAAGCACTATTGTCCTCCTATTCCGTCTGGGGTATGTTACGAGCATTGGAATCCTTTTCACAGATGGTTGTGCTTTCTGATGATGGCAGTATGGTACGTATTTGGCTAGAATGGATCGGCATCTGATGGTTTAATAAATTGCCTCATGGTATAACTCGTTTTAGTTACGTATCAACTCCACGACCATTTACGATGGGCCTCGCTTCTCCCACCGTGGTTTACTGGTGGACACATCGCGACATTTCATCGATACATGCACGCTGGTCAAGATTCTAGACGGAATGGCATACAACAAACTGAATGTGTTTCATTGGCACATTGTCGACGATCATAGCTTCCCGTACGAAAGCCGAACCTTCCCGGAGTTAAGTCAACAAGGTGCTTATCACCCGTCCATGGTGTACACGCAGGCGGACATTGCTCACATCATTGAGGAGGCAACACTGCGCGGTATACGCGTTATGCCAGAGTTTGATACTCCCGGACACACACGTTCGTGGGGCATTTCGCACCCGGAACTGCTCACCGAATGTTACGATCAGTATCGCGGAAAGCTTGGCCCAATGGATCCTACGCGCGAATCTACCTACACCTTCCTGTCGAATCTGTTCCGTGAAGTGATCGAAGTGTTTCCCGATCGTTACGTCCATCTCGGTGGAGACGAAGTAGGGTTCGAGTGTTGGGCTAGCAATCCCAACATACTGGAGTACATGAAACAGAATCGACTGTACTCGTTCGAGATGCTGGAGGAAAAGTTCATCCAGCGGATTGTCGATCAGATCGATGTGCTCAAGCGCAACTCACTCGTCTGGCAGGAGGTTTACGTGAACGGTGTACGTCTTCCGAACGGAACGGTGGTACACGTTTGGACCGGTAATCGACAGGATTTGCTGAACAAGGCGAGTAGAAGCGCAAATACAGATTTTCAGCACTGCACATTACCTAACTGGTACCGGTTCGTTACAGATCACCCGCGATGGATTGCCTGCTCTGTTGTCTTCGTGCTGGTATCTGGATCATCTGAGCACCGGTGGTGATTGGCGCAAGTTTTACAACTGCGATCCACACGATTTTATCGGAACGGGCAAGCAGAAGTCACTAGTACTTGGTGGTGAAGCATGCATGTGGTCGGAGGTGGTAAATGGCCACAACATTCTGCCACGCATTTTTCCCCGCGTTTCGGCAACTGCCGAAAAGCTTTGGTCTCCAGCGAGCGTAAATAATGCGGACGAGGCAGCACGCCGCTTGGAGGAGCAGACGTGCCGAATGAACCATCGAGGAATACCGGCCCAGCCACCGAACGGTCCTGGATTCTGCATTTAAAGTACACAGGCAACGTAATGAAATAGACATACTTTTTATGAAAACAAAATTAAATCAATAAATCTTTTTTATTGTATAATGTCTAATCAATAGTAGACAGATAAACAAGCAAGTATTTTCTTCTAAAAGTAAGGACAACTAGATTTTTCCAAAAGCATGTTCTCATACAGCGCCATCTATCGGTCGGTACTGTTACCAAAAGGGATGTTGCCAGTTTCTATTTCAAATGCAACGATAATTTTCGTCAATCGGTTTCGGTGTGAAATATTTCAAGAATTTCATCGCAAAATGTAGAATTATGCTTATAGGTACAACAAGTTTAATAATTAAAGTGAATCATCTGAAGAGCACATCATTATATTTTTTTCCAAACTTAATGCTCTTCAAATGATATTTGATGTGCTCGTACGGGTTTTCATGAAAAGCCAGCAGAATAAAAGCATTGTTGGGTAGATAAAAAAATATTTTTATGGTTTTAATTTATGAAATTGGTACTTTTCTAAGAATACGCAGTGGACCACATTTTCAAAATAAGACATAAAATAGCTTGATAAAGTTGTACAGTATCAGTAGCTCGTTGTAGCAAACAAAACATGATTTCGTATCAAACATATTTATATTTTGTTTGCAAGTTTATATCTTCTGTAGAATGGCCTTTTTGACTTTTTATATTTATGTCGTCATGAATACCCCAAAGGACTATCTCAGTTATTTGAAAGTAAATTATTATACTATTAGTGATGAAGTGAAATCAAAATATGTGGTCCTAAGAATACAAGTACACTTGCTATGTTTTAACATGTACAAAAAATGTGAAAATCTATGTGGTTTACTTATCTATCTGTTCTCATATTTATAACTTTTATACGAAAAATCTAAAGTTCAAAGATGTAAATATGTACTGAACGCAAACAACACTAGAACTACCGCGATTTTAAAGCTTGCAACTCTTCTTTGTGACCAGTCAAAAATGTTTGTTGATTTATTATTAAACTTTGTTCAAAATGTGCCACTTTTTCCAATTTTTTTACCGTCGAAAGAGACACAGCGAAAAATTTCTCTCAGCGAAATCTCTTAAAAGTAACCCAATCCTGCAAAGAGAGCTACTTTTCTCGTGAGACATTTTTGCGCCCACTAGAGCTATCGAATTATTATTTGTTTTAGCCGTTTATATCGGTGTATGGGCTGGACTGATCTGTAACTAAATATTAATTATCAATATATTCAATAGTTCATAAATTTCTAACTCACTTCGGCAATCGTTTGTCACCAACTGAATTGTTTACATTCATAAACCAACGACAATGGAAAGATGACAGCGAATTGAGTTACTTTGAGTTACGCGTTGACAAACGGCCGATTTTTTAAACATGAACTTTTTGTTGAGAAATTTTGCACTCTGTATATTTCCTTATTAGGTTAGGTTTAGGGGTTTTGTTTTAGGCTTAAATTAATAATGATTTCATAAATTGTTGCTTATATCACAATGAAAAATACACCAGTTCTGACACGAAATATTAAAAAAAAAAACAAAATCGTCGTACCATATCATTTTCGATTGCAATTGCGGAATTTGTTTTATAGTAAAATAATGAAAGTGGCAGAGCTTTTACTCATCAGATTGTACAACGATTTTTTGCTTCTATCATCTTGAAGTAGACGCTATTTTGTAGTTCATGCGTTTAGTTGCGATAAACAAGCACACTTTTTGTAAATATTTTGCACAGATCCTTGTTGTTCATCACTAGAACTAAGTACCAGTCAAAATTTACAGATCCCGGTAGAAATGGCCAAGACATTTTTTTTCAATGTGATCGAAAGGTACTGAACTGAAATACATAGTGATTGAGCGGTCAATAATCTGTGCTTAGAAACAAATTTATTAAAACAAAAAAAGGTAAAACCGTAAATTGTTAGAAAGTGTTATCCCATATTATTTTCTCCGCGTGTGTGTGTTTTGTTTCTTCCAAAATCTAAATACTATGCAGACTTTAGGCATTTTACTCCGGACAGTTCATCCCGTTGGTGGCTGAAGGGTATGAATAGCCATACGAGTACAACATAAACAAGCACGCACACTATCGCCAGAGCACGATCGAATAACTTTCCAAACCTCGCCCAATAGTTGTCTTTCTCCTGTTGTGCCACCTGTCGAACCGAAGTACGAAAACGGATTTTTAGGTATAATCGGAAGGTGCGTGTCTTAAAACTTACATCTACTGTGTAGTTTAGTTCCAGATAGTCAGCAGCTAGTAGCAGCTCGGCAACACGGCTTTGCGAAAATGAGCCCGTTATGCGATCAAAAAACGACCCGGACGTAGATGCACTGTTGCGCCGCATTCGAATCCAGCAATTGAGTAGGGTTAAAAGTAGCAGCACAACACTCAGCACCGTGGAACATGCCAAAAATATCACTAAAACGTATAAAACGTATAATCGTAAATGATAATCTAGCGTGGATTGAAAATGCAACGAACTTACTGCAATTTGGTAACGTATCACGACTGTACGGGAGCGCCCATTCCAGTTGCTTTAGGTAACTAAAGTGAGCGAACGTAGACAAAGCAAGCAAAACTTTCCTTTCGAAGCTGGTCGATCTTAGCCAAACGATGTACACATTCAGCAGCGATAAGACTGATAGAAGAATGTATCGTAAAACATTAGCTTAATTTTCGATCACAAATTGAATTAAATGTCTCACACTCATAAAATGAACTCACCCAATATTGGTCCAATCACAGCCACCTGCTCGAAACTGGCTCGTCTATTTAATGTCACGTCTACATTTAGCACGGGATAGACGTATTTATCTGTCTGAAGAGTTGATCGTCCCTTGCCGAGCGCAACAATACCCCATTTGGCACTTTTAAATTCTGCATTTTTTCCAAGACACACATTCACGAGGTGCATGTCAATCTCGTCCATCGAGTGAGCCCAAGTCCCGTAAAACATGTTACACTGATGCATGTCGAATGGCCAGCGCGAGTAGTCTGCTTCACATTTGGCATTCATTCTGCACACGGGCAGGCAAGTCACCGTACCATTCATTGCCACGCTACACTTTGGGTTGGCACAATCAGTTAATTCGTCTGGATTATAGTACCTGAAAAAACAGTTAAATCAAATTGCTCATAAAGAGCAATCGATCAATTGCCTTATCATTTTGTGGTGACAAATTTACTCACGACGAATAATGTCGAAAGTCGGGTAACCAAAGCTCGTCCGAATTGATCGTCAGACGTTCAATGCCACTCCACTGCGTGCTGTTCCAGATCAGGTATTCGTCCGTCCATTCCTGTCGAAGTGGAACGCATTAAATAGTTCAAATCGATGCATCATTCGTTCGGTAAAGTCGAGAAGCTAAATTACAAATACGTGATCTCGAGCAGAGTACGATCGCCCTTTTGCTTACCATTTCCATCCACACGCCCAGATGCAGCAAGTCATCATTCTCTTCCTGCAGCAAATGAAAAAGGAATGGAAAAAATGAACCAACCAGCAGGGAACGTTTGAGTGTGGGAAGAAACGTTGCGTACAAATTCATAAGTTAGCACGTAGTAAGACACGGTTACGTTCACCGACTGGGTGTTATCCTTTCTTGGGCGCATCTCCTTACGGTAGCCATTGCAAAGAAGTGAGCTTTTAAGGCTGTTCTCTACATTGGCCGAATCCTTGCCGCACTCGAACGATGCTGTTTCCCCATTACCGAAACGTTTGCAAGAAAAAGAGCAAATAAAACACAACACATACAGTACGAGCATTAACAACAACGGAAAGGATACACTTGCCGCTAGCAGAATGTCACGTACAAACACGCCTGGGAGCACAAAGCACACGCAGTTCAATGGTAACAGTGACAGTGTGTAATACCTGCCGGTAGTACGTGATTTAACAGCAATATGATCCATCCCAGCAGAAGCACGATTCTGGATGTGGCGAAACCGTGCCCAACCATCGTAGCGAACGAATGATCGATCGATCGGATGACCCGACCGGCTAGTGCTACTCCAACAGACGACTGACGAACACAGCACAACCACTCGGCCGTGCTCGAGATCTACTCGACGGATTAGCATTAGCCACTTCGGTAGGCGTTAACCAGCCAAATCCTCCTACCGGATGTGTCGTTTGTTATCATACGCAGCCAAACAAACACATTGCACACTGGAAGAGTGCCATTTGGAATGCATTATGTCTACTGAGCAGATTAAAATTATGAATGCAAATAAATAACAGTTTTTAGCTTAAAAGAGCTTATAATTTGTTGTATTTTGTAATTCATGATGAATTTGAAGATGCAAACTATTTTTTACCACAAAATTACCTCGATAAGACAAAGGTGAACTAAACTGAAATATAATATTTTTCAATATCACGTCCGAACCCATCCAAAGCTCAAAATGGTGATCCACAATCTTTCTAAGGAATGAATTCTTCATGTCACTGCCAAACACTGCGAATATACAAGATTAACATCTATGGTAACTGTTTTAGTACATAATTTATCAATGAAATCAACATGTCTTATTCAAGAAGAAATCTGCAAGTCTTGTGTGTTTAAGAAAGAATATCTCTGTTTTGAGGACGTACTAAATAAATTCACGGTGCTTTCAAGTTTGAACAAATAAAGTTTTATCGGTATTATTAGGAGTTCTCAAGACAACCAAATTGCAAAACCAAAATAAAATAAATCCAATATGATAATAATTATACACAACCACTGATTGCAAAAGCTATGTAACGCACATGTCTGTTTCATTAATTCTACGAAATGATGAAGGATGAGCTTCAATTCGACCAAATTTATCTGATAAGCGTAAGGTATTACATTGACAGACATCAAAAGCAGTGATGCAGAAGAATATTTTGTTGTTGCATATTGAAACAAATATCGGTTTATATGTTATATTTTTCATTTTTTTAAGAGTTTTAAGAAATGTATGGCAAAAATACGAATTTAACAGCAAACCATTTTTTGTTTTCAACAAAATTTGCGCAAAGTATGAAAAGAGACTAGTATTGGGTGAATCTGATTCAGATTCATGCATCGGAACGAATGTTTGAACTGTATGAATGATTCTAAATCTTTATTTCAAAGATTCATGAATCCTCCAGGATTACTCACAGATTCATGATTCCTCATAGATTCATAAATCCTCACAGATTGATGATCTCCAAAGATTCACGAATTTGCGCATTCTTAAATTTT
>KI424333.1:11539-23528 GCA_000473375.1 Anopheles culicifacies
AAGTTGAATCTGTAACTCTCGCCTCCGTTCTTGGGGGCATCGCGGCACCGTACGGTGAATTCTTAAGCGTGCCAAGACAAATATTTGTTGAAAAAACAAAAACCGTCTATCGCAAGTCTATCTCGCACGCGAAGCTTTCGCAAGATTTAATCGTTTTTTCATGCGATTAATTTTGTATCGGGTTTGTTTTTGTTTTGGCTTTTGTTTCAGGTTACTTAGCAGTTGGAAAATGTTGGTATACAGATTGAAAATTAAATTTTCGAAAAACGAAAGCATTGCATACATTCGGGCGCATTAACGGTACGGATGTGACATTCGTTATGAAGATGTTTTTTTTGTCGCCATTTTACTGAGAACTGCCTGATTTTTGGCAAGCAATAGCGGTTGTAATTAAACTTTAACAGCTATCCTCACTGCACTGAGACCGCATAAAACGTTTGTGAAATGTATTCAAAAGCATTGAATACCTTTTTATGAAATGTAAAACATTAGCTTAAACCGAACAAACGCGACGCATAACGCATTCGCTGGTGTAATAATATCTTGCCACGATAGAGGCAGACAAGATCATAAAATTTTGACTGTTTGGAGTCAAACTCAGGCCGCATTCCGCGTTTGAAGCCTTCAACCATTCGCATCTCGGTGCTTAAAATCGAATACAAAGGAAAAAAAGGAGCAAAAAAAACGGAACAGAAAAGAAACGCGACTCAATTCCATAGCGACCCCATCGCCCAACGAAAAAGGGTTGATGTTATTCGAGGGATGGCAATTTTATTTATGATTTGCACTGCGCTTTGACGCGTCCATCCGCAAACCCCGGCAGCACCACGTTTTCGCCACGAGTGAAAAGCTCATAAAACCGTCAACAACCGACCGCAACCGGCACGGAGCATCTTGGGCCTTTCGAATCACCAACGAGGGAGCGGAGGGGGGAGGGCTGCGTCGAAAACAAAGTGCTACCGGGGCCCGACTATCTGCGTATATCGGTGCGTTGTCAAGGCAAGGGAAAACAATTTTCTTATCCAGCCTCCACGCCACCGTAAGGATCTCACACATTGTGTGAGATGGTTTTGGTGCAAGTAAATTTCCCATCGGACCAGCTTGGTTTGCCATGCTTCCAGGGGTTTTTGCCTTTGTTAGGCGTCTGTATGCAAAAGAAGAAAAAAAACAGGATGCCTCAGCTTCATTGTGTCTGCCGGAGGAGAGTTTGCTTACTGTTTGTGTTGTTGAGCATTTTTCGCATTTTTTGATTCATTTTTCTTTGCTGCGATAACGCCCGCTTCGGCTGCGCCCGTACGGGAACCGACAGACCGAAATCAAAAACCCCACCGACCGGCAGGCAGACAGAAGGCAGATGAACGTGGAGAGAAACTTTTTAAATTAAGCGATTCCGGCAAGAGATTGTCGGTGAAATTTATGTATATTAAACACCAAAATGGTTTGCCGGCAGGCACAATCAGCTGCAGAGCAAATGAGGGAGAAAAGAAGTAAACAAGAAATTAAAAGACACTTCGGTCGGTGTACTGTCGCGGGTGGGGTGAGGTAGAGGGGGTGGGATGGCTAAGGCATCGGTTTAAAGTGTGTTTGCAAACGTTCATTCATACGATTGATAATCGTTTAAAATAATTTGCCTAAATATCAATTGATTTTCTTTTTTAATTGATTTTTCAAAGAAATGAAAATTGATTTTAAAATAATTTAGAAATGTTATTACAACTACAAGTCCTAAAGTAATTACATAAAGCTTTTACAACTTAAACTGACTGAATTATCTTGACGATATCGTCGGATAATTTATTCGTAATTTCCATACAAAGGTTTACAAGACCAGACAATATGGAAAATTTCTAAAAAATCCAGATTACTGAAAATTCTATTGATTTCACAACAACGTATGAAAACTTGGAGAAAATTGGAGAGCAAATTCCAAGGCTTTTCCAAACGATTTTAACTGATAAGAGACTCAGTTCATCGAATATTTTCAAGCAGAGCATGATTGAAGACAGTTAATGTCTGGAGGCAGATTTATAAAGGCCAAAATGAAGACGGTTTGCTGAGAATTATTTGGATCCTCCAAAACCATCGCTCTCACCTAGTCTTGAGCAATAAAATACTTTTAAGCGAGATCAGAAAATATAGAAAATATAAGCTGAATAAAGTTTCACACAGCTACTTGCGACAAAATAAAAATTGGTCGTAAACGACGTCCGCCGGGGACAACCTAATTGTCAAACAATGTAATTCAACTGAACAAGTACAATCGATTTTAATGACACAGTATGCAAAACATGAATAACCACACGAACACAATAACAAGTCGATCTTGTGGTAAGACAGAAATGTGCGAACTCTTTTTATAGAAACACGGTACATCTAAACCCCGGGACTGCCAGCTCCCTCTACCGTACAATCGATGCAAGGGAAACGGATCCAATTATCGATGGCAAAAGATGAGATGTATTTTCTTCGATTCCAACGCTCGGAGGCGCTTTGTGTGCGCACCAGCACAATCCGTTCCAGCTCAGCCCAACTCCCGGCGGATAAGTGGAGCTCGTTGTGAACAACCATATTCATGGCTATTTTTAACACCTTCCAAGAAACCCGATACACGACTGCTGGAAAAGTGCTTTCGAAAAGCATTGTAGCTCTTTTGGATGAGAAAATATCGTTATATATTATTTGTTTACAATAATAAAGATTTTTAACTTTCTTTTACAATAATTTGGAATAGTTGCTAACTTACCAGCAATTGATGTTTGTTACTCACTTCATTTGTGCAGTCAATCCCTTTTGGGAGGCGGTTCCAGTTCCATCGAGTGGATCGTTACATCGAGCACTGAATATTCATCCGTTGCAGAAGCGACCCGTCCGTTCGACTGGCATGGCTGAATGCAATTTATTCATTTGATGTCACGTGCAGCATGAATGATATATTATTCAGCAAATATTTACCCCATGCTCAGTTATTTGCAGCTATTTTGCGCACGGCACTTTCCAAACGGACCGTTTTTTTGACCGATTCCTTCGGTCGGTTCTTTGCTAGATGGGTAGATTTTGTATTGTCACCAACATATGGTCCTTCACCTTAGGGAAGGTAAATTCTCCTGAAGGTGTTTCCACTTTCCGTGGTTTATACGTTCGCATTTTCACTTCCAATATCCTTTGGCATTTGGCCCAGGTACCAGGGGATGCCCTTTACTCCTCTCCCTTGCTCCTCAATCCGATGGATGTGTCGTTACACGGACACACACGAGGGCTCCAGCATAGTCTCATATATGCCACTCAAGTGCCTCTCGTTGTCAGCGCCCGGGATACTTGTGATTTTTACTGAGATTTTCTCGGTACCATCTCGGCGAAAGGATAAATACTAAGCAGCATGTTCGGTAAAGCTTTCGGGACTGCCGGCTCTTTCCTTCCCTCGAAGTGAGCCAATCACAGTGAAGTCGAAGAAAAACGAAAGTTCCATGGATGGACGGATATATACACACACACACACACAGCATCGTGCGCTTCCTGCTGGCACCAGGCACGGAATGACATCACGTAAACGAAATGATGTTGCTTAACGGGTGATTGGATTGTGGAGAAATGCTTTGTTGATTCTTCACGTCCGCCTTCCGTGGGTATCTCGAGCGTAAGTGGAAAGCACAAGGGTTTCCCGCTCCCTCTCTACTGGCGCGTATGATTGTTTTCCACTTTTCCAAGCGTGATGCTTACTTTCCACTTCGTGGTATTCGTGGCCACAGTTGGGCACGTGCGGGATGGTGCGATTGTAACTAATTCCATTACCGAATATTGTCACCACGAAGATACATGTTAAGTTGGCTGTTGTTTTGTTTTTTTTTTTTTGCTTTTTATGTTGTTGTTGCTTCGGTAACATGCGTCAGAATCCATCAAGTCAATCAATGCCTGCTTGTGATGATTACCCGCAATAGTGTATTCGATCAGATTTACCGTCACAAATCGATGCCTACTGTGCTGGTGAATAAAAACAACACACTCGACAAATCTGGTTCATGTTTCCGCAAACCGGCATGGTTTTTCGCTTCCCCGGATTACATCCATCCGCTACAAGCTGTCCTTTTCAGCTTCTGGGAGGAGTAGGGAGAAAAGTTCTCAAAACTTACTTCCATGTTACACACGGGCAATGAAAATTTATGAACACCGGCAAGTACCCGCTCACAGCGGAAAAGGTTACGCTCAATGGCACGGAACTGTCAAACGAGCAGCAACACGACCATGTCCTCCCAGTTCCCAGGGCGCTTTCCACCGCACATCCTCACAAACACACACACACACACAGCATGCAAAGGTTGCCGGCCAAACCGCGAGACTTTTCCTAACTTTTCCCGCGACATGCCGGTATGCTGGTGGCCTTGTTGCACGGGTGTCGCCTGGGGCTTCTTTATCATTCGTCTTATCGTAATCTGGAATCGCGCTCCGGCTGTCTTGCACGCTCCGGTGAATGTTGGCTGTACTGGCTGCTGCTACTTGATGGGAGCGTACGCCGCTTGCCCTGAGCACATCAGAACACAATGTACGACTTTTATTGGACAGAACTTGGATATTGAAAAAAAAAAAATCATTGAAAATAATATAATACTTAAATATTAGTAATTCATTATATTTAATATAATTTAGAGGCTTTGCATTTTAGAATTGATTACTTTACGTTACCTAATGTTCAACTATTTTACCTAAACCTTTTTTTAAAGTTACTCAGTGTTAAAAAATCGGGAACGGATCGGTGGCCGAGGAGACCGAGGCGCCGGTCTTGGAACAGCAGGACCGAGGTTCGAATCCCATTCGAGCCGTTCCCCCGTCTGACTATCCTTTGGCGAGTACATTCAAGTAACGGAAGTCAGAAATAGCAGGACAAGACCTCTCGAGGTTGTAGAGCCAGAAAAGAAGAAGAAGAATTGTTACAAAATACAAAAAAAAATTACACAAAAAGTATTAAATTTAGTAATATATTAAAAAATAAGCTATTAACATGTTTAAATTCTAATTTCATAGAAATATCTTGCAAAATTACTTAATTTTACTTATAGCTCCCATATAATTTACTGAATTTCATATATTCAAGTAGCTTAATATACAAAACGATAAAAAATAATTAAAAAATTTATACAAGTACATTAATATAACCTTGCATGACTGGGAGAAGGCAATAAACAACAAGAAAATGCATTGTAGGCATTGTATTAATCAGCTGACTTGCGGCGAAACGCTGTGTTGATTAACGAAATAGTAATATTCATATTTTAAACGTTGAAATCTATATACTTCATCATATTTCTTTCTTTCTTTGTGTATTTCTTGTCACACTTCTTTATTTTACTTATTGCTCAAATATTGCGCACTAATTTTTATCTTTTTAAGTAACTTAATTTAGTGTCAGAAAGCTTTATTAATTTTTTAAATTTAAAAAATTACAACACTTTAATGTTTTTTCATTTTTTTAAATATAACATTTTATACATTTTGTCCGGATATTTGCTAAACTTCCACCACCGTAGTACTGTTTACCATTTCTACTCAAGCCCAACGCATACTAATCCCTCCACGGTGCGACACCTAGCGGGTAAACTTGGCACCACCACAGCGAGACACCGTTGTTTGTGCTATGTTCTTTGTCAAAGTTGTTTGATTTTTGGACATTTATTATTCCCACAGCACCAACCGTCGTCGTCGTGGCCAATTTTCGCGTTTGTTCATTTTGGATGTTGTTCATATATTTAGTGCGTTTGTTTTATTTTTCTTTTCACCGTACTTTCTTATTACTCGCCAGCCTCCTCGCTCTGTTGGTGCTCTAGCCTTGCGGAGCCGAAACAGTACCGAATTTTCCTCAGCGTTTTTTGTTGTTGCTGTTCTCCTCCCCCTCCCATTTCTCCTTTGTTCGGACGTTGGCCATGGAATGAGTGAAGCCACTAGATTTGGTGTGTTTCGTGTTCGTGCCGCACCGTGTCGCGATCGTCGCACAAGCTGGTAGTACAAATAAGATCAAACCAAAGTGACACAGCCTTCGACAAGAAACAATAAAACGAAAGCAATAAAGCGGACCATCCCCGGCTGTACCCGGCCACACGAACGACCGGTAGAAAAGGGACGAAAATCACAGCAGAAATTAAGTTTGTTTTTCTCGGTTGCGGGAAGATTTGGCTAGAGCAGAGCAAAGTCCTAGCTTTTTCCCGAGGGCTAGCAATTGGTGGTGTTTATTTTTGTTTGCACCAATGTTGTCTTCTTTTTTTTTTGTTGGGGTTTGTTTCGTTATTCCCCCAACTGTTTGGCCGAATATGTGCCTCCAAGGAGCAATCAATTAGGTGGCTTCTATCTTTTTTATGCTGTTTACTGTTTCGTGTTAGCTTTGTCCCTCCCGAGGGTCTCCACGTGGAACGGAGAGCCTTGTTGTGTTCCATGTACTTGGGAAGCTTGGACACACGGTACATCCGCGGGACGGACGTACGTTTTGCCGTCGGATATTGTTCGGCGTCGTGTTTTCCCTTGCTCAGGTGATGATTGCAATAACGGTTGCAGCACATTGGGCTATAAAAGTGGACGAACCTCACGGGGAAGATATGCTTCACGGCTAAATGTTGATTGCTTATAAGGGATTGGTCAATTTGGTATTTGGGGATTGACACAAAGTAAAAAAAAAACCAAACTGAATAACAATTGCTTCTGTACCGATATGTATTATTCATGCCTTAGGGTAAATACTTGTTCTAATATTTTTCCACTCCCCAAAGACATAACACAAAACGTTTGATTTTGCTTTCATCTTACCGTTGTTGCGTTTTGTTTGATTTGAAAAATAAAACGTTAGTAAGATTATGGCGCACGCTAGCCCCCCTCATCGTTTGACTTTCCTCAGCGTCTTCCCCCCTCTCCGGGCCCAAACGACAACTTTGTACCGGTCGTTTAATTTTCATCTGCCTAATTGCGCGTTAAAATGAATACCACGTGCGCAACAAAAGGACGCCCCGTCCCGGTGGTATACCAACCCCGCCTGCCAAACCCACCACCGTCTACAGGTGGTTTCGTGCCGCGAAAACAAACAATGGAGTTTCCTCCCAAACATGAGCTGCCGGTGAGCGATTTTCTTCGCCAAACAAAAGGATCGGCTGTAGCGAGGCTTTTTCCCGCACAGCAGTACCGAGGGAAATCATTCTTGCGCTCCCGATGATGTTTCCAAGCATGGATGTTGTGTGCAATGTGATTTACCATCCGGTGACGGTCTATTAAGCTAATACACGTGGGTACGGCAGGTCCAAAAGGTAGGGGGAGTGGGAGCACAAAACATACAAAGAAAATCGTTCGTATTTCTTTGCCAAACTGTCCATGTCCTGCCGGTCCAGTGGGGATGTCCTGCGCGTGTGCTGTCTTGCATTTGCTTTGATGGTTTTAGGTTCTTCCTTTTTTTTTTGTTATTGAGTGGCAAAGAGGTACGACGAATTGTATTGTATTCTTTATGCCGAGATAATGTACTGTGTGCGGGTTAAGCATCGGAAAGCTTTTATAAAGAAAGTCTTCTCGATAAAGATCTGAAGATGCTGAGTGAGGGCTAAGTATGTAACGATTTCTTCCGACGAGTTCATTGTTAGTCGAGGAATGCAATGAGATAAAGATCAGAAAAACGCCTGTATTTTGCCTTTCAATCTCTTATAAGAAGTATGATATAAATAGCAAAGGAATAACCTGCCTTCTACATCCTCCTGTAAATCCTCCTGCACAAATGCTCTGAATAATTGATTAAATCTCTTCACCTTGTAAGAGTATCGGGAAGCTTCCCGAACATTGTACGGCACAATGGTAAAACACGCCACACACGACCAATTTGCACGGAACAAAACCAACGTCACTTGTTTCGACTAATCCCTTTGCTTAACCGTGCAGAACCGTGCTGCTGAGAAGAAGCATTCCCGCCACCGCCGTAAGGCAATCCGGCCCGACGCAATGCTAACGACCTGCAAAGCGAACAAGGCACATCAATCAATCATCTTAACAGACTCGCAAAGCCCAACCTGCCCCCGGTTGCCCTGGAGTGGTGGCGCGAGACGGAGTTCTCCCCCGAAAAAAAACATCTTAAGCAAAGTTGTCCAAACTTATCCCGAGAGTTTCCGACGATGAGCCGACAATTTGGTGCCTGCTGACTGCTGTATTTTCAGCTCAGCCTTCAGTTTGCAACCCGACGTTCATCAATCAAGGCTTGACGAAAAAAAAAGAAACTCAACTACAAAACCAGAGCCCTAGTTCCTGGGTGGTGGTATAGACATTCCGACGGAGGGCCACCATCTCTTTCCTCTGCCAGACTAATGGCTGTCATTCAAAGTTGACACATATCACATGTGTGGGTATGTGTGTTTGGGTGGTAAGGTGCTTTGACCTGTGGTATTTGATCCGAAACCACGGCGGTGATGCGTATCGGATGTGTTTTTGTAATGGAAGGATAAGAGCACCGTCGGGCGCCCAATTATTGTAAACGAAGGATGCTAATGCAGCTGAACCCTTGCCGTGCGGACGGTTTATTTGTTGGAGATGCCGAAAAGGATTGCCATGCTGAGGAAACAATCTGCCAGAATTGTCCTTTGGGTGAATATCAGATTCGAAGAACAAACTGAGCTAAAGTATAAGAACTAAGCTTCAGGTGCTTGAAAATGTGTTCTACGAATCCATTTTGTTTGGAAAACATTTTAAAACGTTTCATAAATACATTTTAAACGATAGCACTAAGTCTGGTGCGCACTTGGAACTTTTTTTCCCCCCGAACGCTTTAAAACAAAATTGACAATCCTACGACCCTTGGGAAGAAAACAATTTCGATGCCGTACACAACGGCCAGAGTGTACGAGCAAAGAAAGTGAAAGCAAAAGGAAAACACATTATTAAGGATAATGCGATTTTTATGATGAGGAACAATTCCGGCCAACAAGCGGCACTTCCCATGCGACCGGTGCGTCCCCAGAGCGTTTAGCGGATGGGAAGATCAGGCCTATTGAACGTAAAGAAACCCAACACAAGCTTCAACCGACAACGAAGCAGTGATCCGAGCCCCCATCCGACAGTGTGGATGGAAGAGATAAAATAAATGGAACAACAAGTACTCCCATTTTCCCATCACGGGAAAAGATTTACGAAATTCAATTTCAACTCCAGGCGGGCAGTTGAAGTATTGGACACATTGTCGTTTGGCTGTGTGGCACGGTACGGTGGCACCGTAATGGCAAAAGTAAATACTTACCCCGACAATGTGGTGTGTGTTACCGAGCTGCAGTTTGCATAAATACACGGTACCAAAAGGGATAAACGCGATAGTGTGATAATCTTTGTTATGAGAAAGCTTTTTCTCACGCAACGGGGTCCAAGGCGTAACGGATGGATGGGAAGAAAAAATGTGCGGCTATTATTGCTTATTGGGTAACGACACGATTCCCCATCTGGCGAAACATCTCCCATGCCTCGAAAAAGGTGTACAATAACATGAGATTGTTTCTGAACAGTAATGTATTTTGCTGGAGGAAAAATGTAATTTAATATAATTTATGAATTCTATAGAATTTAAACGATCTGTGTAAGCTTTTGAAAACACGAAAAGCGTTTGCTATAGTGCGCCATTTTGTACTGACAGGTGATGATGAGAATAACTCACTTCATCTTGGTGAGTGAGAACAGTGCTCACTAACACCTAAGTGAGTTAAGTAAGAGTGAGAACGATTGGGATAGAACTGTCAGCGACGATTCGTAACACTCTCACGTAGGAGGCGTACCGCTGGATTGAGGTTGAGGTCCCAACATCAACAGCAGAACAGTAAGCAGAATAAGGACAATCGTGTTCGATCTTTGAGGCTCTCACATGAAGAATATGCGGAAAGGATGTACTGAATCATCTGGTTCTGGACTTAAGCGGGTTTCACAAAAATGAGGCCTATGATTCCTTAAGCTAGTTTTTTTATATGCGTTTTGACGTTTGGCGGCTTATCCGCTGCTAGCTTTCCATACAAACTGGCGAGCCAAATCAGCCTATGAATTTCTTATTAGAATATTTTCCTAATGCCAGTTTCGATCAGCTTCTCGACAAATGTCAAAACAACACATTTTTCTAGCAGCCCTGACGCATGTTAGACCATATTTGCATGATTTTATTAATCAAATTAAATATTTAATGAACGTTTGTTGAAGTGGTTATTTAATTTAGATTGAAAAAATAACATTTAAGTTTAACACAATGTTTTTATCGAAAATATTTAAGAATAAACTGGGTTTTGGTGATTTGCCCCAACAGCAGATCAACAGTTTTGAGCAAATCCAAACAAGTTTGTCAACATGATGCAACCCGGTATCCAATAATCGAATGATATTTGCTCGATTGTTTGACCGAAACCGTCTTAGCAGAAAAGTTTTCTAACTTTTTGTGTCATAGGTCCCAATATTGGCTGACGTTTTCAGTTCTTCAGATCTATGCACCTCTGCTGATGGACAATATGTAGATTAATCTGCATAGCTAGATAGCTGAATTCTATATTCAGCAATACCTACGCTTCCCATCCTGATGGGTTGATCCTTAATTGCCCTTTGGGAAGTTTAAGTAAGTGTTAACCTTATAACTCATTCATGATTTGGATTTGGAATGAGAAGATGGAGAGCAATTGATCAGAACCGATCTCTTTGATTCGTTCTTTAAAATTCTGATCGAATCCCATAAAATTCCGGGATCGTAAGTGTTAGGCAACGCCTGCCTATACGTTCCGGGATCATTTGGTTTAATATTAGAATGTTGGATTTTCTCAAGATCTGTTAGTTTGAAATCCTGTGAGTGACTTAAAACAGTGATGCGTGAAGTTTTTATTGCACTACTCACTCATGTGTAAGGTTCACTCACTCATTCACTCACTATTGTTTGTGGAAGCATACGTACATTCTGGATTCGGTTTCTTAAATTAAAAAATGGTAGACATTTAGAATTTTTTTTTTAATTAGATATAGCAAAGTAAAAAATCCTCTCTTTCCATACAAAATGTCAATAACAATGTACATGTTCTAGAAGACGGTAGGCGTTTAATAAAAATTCAATTCACTCAATTGCTGTACATTTCATTCACCTCAAAGTAATAGCGACACTTCCTATACAATTCGCTGCTATGCTAAAAAGCCGGACAAAAGGATGCCTATAATTGAGGTTGTACCGAGAGTGAACAACAAACGTGTCAATGTAAGTGATGGTGAAGCCCTGTTTTTCTAAAGCATTCCACCAGACGCTGGCAACTGGAGTCAGTTTCCACCGTAGGTGGCACGAAATAGAAACTCTCGCCATACTGCTGATCGAACCGTCGTGCCAAGAAGTGGCTTTTCGAGTGAAACACAATAGCGATACGATGGTGGCCGAAGTACACCCCTCTGGTATGGTGTATGAATATTTTCCGATTGAAAATCTCAAGTTGTGATGGTTTTTTTTTCTGCTGCTGTTGTTGTTGTTGTTTGCTCTCTTCCCAATGTTCACGCTGTACTGTTCGGCGCATACATGCAGCATAAGCATAAGGCACGGTGGGCAGTGAGACCAGAATCGGTCGAGTGTTTTCTACCCCGGGCCGGAGATGTTTCCTCGACACACGGTTCAAACCGTGGCAAGCTGATCAATCTTGCGGCACCACTTGAAACTGGCGCTTGTTTGCGGTTGCAGTCCCGCAAAAGCGAATGAATGCACAAAGGGGACAGAAATCGAATCGAAATGAACTGGCTGGCTGGTTATGTAAGGCTTCTTCGTGTTAAAAGTGGTTTGTGACCATCCTGCCGGTACGGTACAGCAACACTTGATGGTACATTTTTAAATCAAACTACGAAACCCACCGGCACTGATATCGCTCTCCGGAGATGTATATATGTGTATGCTATCGGTGCTTGAGGATGAATACAATTTTCCCTTGAAAGACTGTCCAAGTGTTTTGTGCCTTCTTTGCCATTCATTGGGGCGAGAAGTATTACTTAACAGAAC
>AXCM01006631.1:0-15058 GCA_000473375.1 Anopheles culicifacies
ATTGTGAGGAAGATAGGAAATTTGGAAATCAAATTTACTCCTAAAAGATTAAAATATATAATTTAGTTACAATTAGCATGACAGTTCTGAACAGTGCTGGAATATGTTATTATATTCTTATCTAACTTTTCTGATATGTTTCTGTAGGAGTTAGGCATTACATACAATTTTTCAAGAAGCCCGTATTGCTTAAGATTAGTCAAATTTAATTTTGACTCAACCTAGGACATGATTCTCATTCTCAGTCACACCCTTCTCCAAACTGCGAATGATCACGTTATCCCGATTGCACTCGAGTATTTTGACTAATGATGCGCAGAATGTCTTAAACCTATCGGGTCGGAGCTTTCATGATTGAATCGGAGTCATTCGGGTTGACCCAGAGGTAACGATGCCTATAGATCTTAAAATTCCATGAGCGAGTTCCAACCACCTACCGGAAACGTGGCACCTACTAAACCCACGAGTCAGAATCGTGCAATGAGTCGTAGAACCTACTATTAATTCAGACTAAATTTGATACCATCCTAATCAGTTGAACATTTATAGAATAACTTATAATTTTCTTCGACTTTTCATACCGAATAATTATTTTTTTAGGTATTATTCCGGTTACAAATAAAATATTACTCCATTGACAACGATTAAATAACATAATTGTAAGTCGGTATGTAAAAAATGTTCTTATTTTTACTCTATAAACTTATAGTTATGCACTTATCAAAAATCAATAACTTGAGCTGTTTATGTGGTTCCAAGTACACAGAAAGAATATTTAAAAAATCATCTCTTATGCTGTCTCTTCGGTAAACAGAAGAATAAATGAAGATATTACCGCATTAAATATTACGTGAGGCAAACTTCCTTTAAGCAGGGATTCTGAGAAATCGTCAAGTCGTCGGTCCATATCCGTACAGTATGTAATACAAGATTAAAGAATTTTCAACACTCGTCGGCCACACTCACCAAGTTCAGCAAAGTTCGGATTAAAGAGAAATAATCTCACACAACCGCACAGCGTAAGGCGATGTGGTGCACAAATACATACTTTGGAGGTAAACTTTGCCGCCCTTGGTAGCAGATGGTCCATGTGACCTGCAGGCTGCCTGGGTCGAACAAACAGCCGCAAGGAAGGGATGATGAAGGTGGTTGAGTTTTGTTTCTCAGCAGCAGCACGCAGCCATCCTTCAGTAGAGAAAGCATCACGTTGAAAGCAAAAGATGAATCAGAAAGTGTGGCAAAAACTTTACATCTAAATGCTAATATTTCCGGTGTGTCACATCGGTGTTTCGTTCATACCGGTATCGGCCGATTGGTTGGATGTGGACGGTAGACCCCAGCCGTAGTCAGCGCAAGACATTGACACCAAGTTGTCAGCAGTCGCGCCACAAGGCTCCACGACAAGGGCGTGGAAATGCGGCAAGAAAAAAAATTCTTAATTTATATTCAATCATATTCCCATGGTGCGTTTCCACACCGAACGGTCTTTGTCGACATGTTGCCTGGTAGTGGAAAGTTACTTTCAGAAGAATTCCCAATTTCAACTACGGAGCTGACGTAGAAACATTCTCCCTCCCAGCGGTAGCTGATTTTCGATGTGCTTGCTGCATAATTTGCTTTTAATAAAATTGTTAACAAACATAGATCGGGGCTGCCGATGATGAAACTGGCAATGGCACGATTGGAACACGCTGTGGCCACGCTGCGATGGGAGCGACACTATTGGTGTGAATGTGTTGAGCATTCTCTCAGTTTTCCACCGGAACAACTCAGCTAGGGAAGGAAGGAAGGAAGGAAGGAAGGAAGGAAGGAGAACATAAAACACTTTCGGGCACCAGTTTGTCCCTGCGAAGGACAGTCGATCCCTTAAATCGTGCCCGACGGTGCTGGAAATGGGTCGTATTCAAATTTGCAAACACTTGTCTTGCGGGCGACTCGGGGACACCTTCGGGATGTTTTGTCGGTACAGTTTTTGCTCAACAGTTGGTCGGTTGGACGGGGAGCTCGTTTTGTACGAGTGCTATAACTGTTTGCCAGGTCATGGCTTATGCAATCGGGCGTCGAGTGCTATTGAACAATTTCCTCTACTGTCCCTCGGGGAGCTTGTTTGTTAGATTGCATGCAGTGTGTCGGTGGCGTTTGCTCACTTGTTGCATGGTTGATGTTTACCTACGGGTTTTGGCATGATGTTGGCATATTGTCACCATGGCAAAGAAACCGATCGGTTGGGTATTTATGGAGGACGTATGGTTTTTGAAAGGTAAATATTTTCCAATGATTTATTTAGTCAAGGACTCTCTTGGGTTATCACATTCAAAAGGGATCAAGCAAGCTTAATTGATATCCAATTATTTATTTACTGCTCTGTTAACAACGCTCTTGAACTCAAGCCATCATTGTTCAATGGAGCTTAAAGTTTAATAACATGGAAATAATTGACGAGGAGAGGATCTATTTTATTTGGAGGTATTAATAGGCTTAAGATTAATAGACTTTTAATAAACATATCAGTGGTCATATTAAGATTGAAAGCAAAGTTTTAAGTTTATATTTGAGAAACAAAATTTAATGATTTAAAGTCTTTTCCATAGAGCATTGCACTCATTCTCTGAATTACTGAAAATCTTTCAAGTGCAATTTAATGTGTGTTTAACGTTTAATTCGTGTGTTTGTGAAGAGAGGCAAAAAAAAATTGCGACGTCGGAAAGATAACTATGTACGAAGGTCAATATTGACCAAATTATAGGACGTGGGTTAGTGTTACTAAATCCATTGATAATTGAGTATTATATTATCATCGAATTGATGAAACTTCGTGTACCAAAGCGAGGTAGTTTCTACTAAAATCTCTATCTTTTACTTTTCCATGTTTTGACGTGCGAATTTCAAACAACAAGACTTTTTCGTATGTGGGAAAATATACTCGAGAGATCCTTGACCATATTTTTACATTCTTTAAGTTGCTACTAGAAATACGATGCTATCATGAGGTAGAAGTGTAGCAAACATATTTTTACTACTACTACTACAACCACTACTACTAGAACCATTATATGATACACACGGTTTAACAGCTATGACCGATGTCTTGTTACAACCATATTTATTACTAGTAGATCCCGGTAAACCTAGCTTTACCTCAAAAACTAAAACAATATACAGTGAGTTCAAAAAGTATTCGTCTACCTGACTATTCTGCACTAAAAGACGAATTGGAGCCGTAACGGACATCGGATCATAAAATTAACGATGGGGATTGATAATAGGACAATCAATTCATACTTTTTGTCCAATACCAGTTCTTAGAATTGTTAAATACCAGGAAGGCCAGTACCAAAACTCAAAAACTCAATTTTTCCATGCGCAAAATGCGCCCACAGCCGTGGTGGATTCAAATTTCTTAGTAAAATAATCGGCGATACAACTTTCAGCCGAAGAAGATGAGATGGGATTTCTGGCAAATCCAGTGATATCAAAAATTATGTTGGATAATTCACAGCTTCGTCAACATCGCAACAGGATATTACCCGATACAGGATAGGTAGTCCTGAATACGGGGGAAGGGCTGGAATGAGATACGAATTCGGTCTTGCCCGTTCGGATACCGGTTCCGCTATTTCCTCGGCCACCGTGTATATTCTGCCAAGCCGCCTGGCAATGACTGTTATATCTTAAAATTTAGTTCATAAACATTGACCAATCTTTGTCCATTTCACTAAGGCACACTTGCGGATGAGCCGAATATTCTATATCTGTCTCATAACGACATGCGAGGCGAAGGCGTAGCGGATGCAAATACACGCTGGACCTGCTGATATAATCCTCTAATTTCTTCCACCGTGCATTGTTATATTGTAAATACATACACATCTCCTTCTTGTGAAATTCATTGTATTTGATTATTGACAAATTTTGTATTACCTTGCATCGATCTTAATGAACACGAATTACAATACACCACTATTTAAACACATACTCACTTATGTTCAGTTCTTTTTTATTAACCACTCTCTTTTCGAGGAACGAAATAAAACTGCGTTAATAATTCAAGAAGTGTACTGCGATTTATTCTGTTGTTAGTGATCAATACTATAACAAAGCAAAAATCAATGGGTACTATGATATGCAGTTTTTGATGGAAAATCGCTATACAAACGGTATATTTCACCGAATATATATGGCCATAGGACACCTAGCGGCATGAAAAGAATCCTATACCCTAGTTTCGTACCAACCAAATATACACAGAAAATTTCATGCAAATCTATGCAATCGTTTTGCCGGAAATTTGTCACAACCAGGATTAATCCAGTGCTACTATAACTTTGGTATGTATTAAGAGGGCCTGATTGTTATTCACGAATGAAAAAAAAAGCTTTTAACACTATTAATAGTATTTAGTATTAATACAATGGCACATGACGTTATTACTATGGACTTGAAGGAGGATATAACCAAAATAAAGGTGACACCAGTAGCGGTTCTGCTAAACAATTCTGACCTATTCAAATACATCACGTGAAGTCGTCCAAAATTTCATCTCTTTTCGGAGATGAAATCGAGATCGAGATAGAAGCTAGGATAATGGCCACCAAACTTCTTACTACAGTGTGAGAAAACTTCAACATTCAAAACGCAAGTCGTGACGGTCGAAACTGCGAATGTATAGAACTTATTTAGTTCCAGTACTCACATATGCCTCTGAGACATGATACAGGCTGGACTCTGTCCGAAGCTAATGAGACCCTCTATCTCAGAAGGATGTTTGGTCTCGTCTGTGTGGAATTACTAAACAGGAGTCGCTATAATGATGAGTTCTATGCGTCTTACTATGTCCAACGATTTTGATACGCCATGCTCTGGTGGGCTGATCATGCCATGCGAATTGCACCGGATGACCCAGCTCAAACAGTCTTTTCAAGCCGTTTACGCGGATAGAGGAGGTGATGTAGGTCGAAACTGAAGCGTTGATATGTCCTTTATGCGGGACGTAATAATGCATTGGCTGACGAAAGTGACCGTGAGTCGTTTTGGGGTTTGATATGGGGGTTTGGAGATTGTAGAAAAAAATAAGTAATTCTTTACTTAGTACTTAGTAGGACTTAGTACACCCTTCGTTAGCAGCGGTGTCATTTGCGAATCGGTGCTAGTTGATGACCTTGCTCAATTTTTCCGTTCCATAGACATAATTCCTTCTGAGCACGGATTGCAAACGCAGTAAACATAAATATCTGGAACATACTGTATGTTATGTGTAACAATCGCTTTGTATGTACTATTTCTTGTCGCAATCCGCGGTCTCACTATTAGCTATTAATTAGCACAAGTAATGTTGCACAAGTAATGTTGGAGCGGTTCGGTGGCCGAGGACACCGAGGCGCCGGTCTTCCAACGGGCAGGACCGAGGTTCGTATCCCATTCGGGCTGTTCCCCCGTACGCAGGACTGACTATCCTGTTGCGGGTACATTCACGGTCACGGAAGCCAGAAATGGCAGGCCAAGACCTCTCGAGGTTGTAGAGCCAGAAAAAAAAAATGTTGCACTTGTAGGTCTCTGTTTTAATAGAAAACATGAAAAAATGTTCAATTAAACCTTCCTTACTTAATTTACTGCAAAAGTGGTTTGTTTTTCTATGTTTTTTTTTCACTTACAATGTTCATTCGAGCTGCAAGAAATAACCATTTATCATTTCGCTTTATCGTTACCGATTGTGGCCTGTCACTTTCGATTTGGTTCATTTATGGATATCAGAGTTTTTTTTTTCTACGCCGAGTGTGGAAAAAGGGAAGAAACACCCCACTCACAAACAAATGATTTTTATCGTTGGTCCATAAAACTGTTTGACAAAAATCCACTTTTCAAGCCACAAAATCTTCCCCGGGTTCCGCAATACTGCTTTTCTCATCATAAAGAAAAGCCACAATCTTTCCTCATACTTCTCTTTAGTTTTTTCCTTATTCTATCTTCGCTTTGGTTTGTGACACTCTCTTCAGCACGTTATGGTGGTAGAGTAAAAAAAAAAACAAACGAACGAGCAATACAACTACCGGAACCTCAAACCACCATAACGTTCAAAGCCGACATAAAAACCGTCAACCAAAGTGGCAAAATCATGGTTATTGCGCCCGCCACTGACGCTTCCAGCTTGGCAACGTGCATCCGTGTTCTTTTTTTTATATCCAACGTGAACAACACTTCTCCTCCGAAAAGTTCAGGGTTTTGCAAGCGGACCGGAAGAAGTCGGTATGTCTTGTGTTGGGGCTCCGAGAAGTGGTGGCATATTCTTGCGATTTCTTTGCCACTAGTGCGTTGCTTTGCGGAGCGTTGAGTAGCGTCGTGCTGTCGGCATGTTGAAGCTAATCCAGATGTATAGGAACGAGCATGTTGTGTCGGGTAGGTGTGTTAAGAGCATCGGGAAAGAGCCAGTCTCGCACCCCTTGGAAGGATAGCAGCTCGGAATACATCTGCCTTGAACCCGTCACCTCACGGCACCAGCGTTTTGCCACATCCTGTTCCCCAACAACTTCTACCGACTGGTTTTAAGTACATAAAATGTCATAATATATTTGCACTCTGGGTTTTGGAGATTTCTCGCTCGCTGGTAGAGTCAGTCGCGGTAGTGGATAACGATCAGGGTTGGTTTACTTTTGGGCGGTGGCGATCTATGTGTGTGTGTGTGTGCCGTAGTATGTGACTGTAAACATAAACATACACACGTTCCGCATACGCTGAAACGAAGCCTCACACTTGACAGACAGTCGTGCAGACAGGCACGGCAGACAGACGTACCAGGGGATGTTGACGGTGGCTTCCATCGCTCAGTAGCCACCAAGCGAACACGTTGACAGGAGGGCTTGTGTTGTTGAATGAAGTTATGACGGGTTGAGACAAATATGAGTCAATTTTCGGCCTTGGAGTGGTTGGAGCCCTCTTCAAGTCTAAGAAGTGATGTGCACTTGCCGGAGCGAACGAGTACTTGAGATATTGTTTCGGGATTAGGGCAAAGTTTTGAATAATTGCTCAAACACTTTGGCACGCTTTGGGGGCGTGATTAATCTGTTGAATGTATTAGCATTAGAAAGCCAGCCAGTTGAATCAACACAACGGAAATCTAATGTTTGTGGCTTTTGGGAGTACGTAACGCTTTTGTAGATTTTAGGAATCCAACAGTTGGGCGTTCTATGTATGTTAATCTTATTATGTGGTGGGTTGTATTTTGTTATTTCACTGCATTTTTAAAACATGTATTTTAATTGGTTGTATTCACGTATGATATAACCAATTTCTCATACACACTAGTATTATATTGTTGCAGGATAAGCTATCAATGTTTGGCCGATATGTAGTTTATGATCGCAGCATAGAATTTGATTAGGTGGAGTTTCTTCCTTCATTCATTATTTCTTCAGATGTTAGCTAACGCTAACTAGGAATGTAATTAAGAGCACAGTTTGATTGGATTTGATTGCAGGAGCGCTTTCTTTGGTGATAATGAGCGTCTTCCTTCAATCGGGAAACCAGCAAGCCAGCTAGCTAATGGTTGGTGTGTCAGAATCTTCTAATTAAATCAACCCTATTGCCGTCCGTGCGCTCATAGTGTAGGTGAAGGTGAATATTATTTACGTTCGCTCGTTCACACTCGCCGGGGGAATAAAGTTCCGTGTTCCATCATGCTGCCTGGTGACTAAATGGGAATCTCATATTGGAATCTACGCACGTAGCAGTTCGTGGAAAAAAGTTTACCCACTAGGGATATTTGGTCCTTGCCAAAGGCTTAAGTTCATGACGAGCCACCATCTTTTGTGGTGTGCAATGCTGGACAAAAGATGGAGTTTTCTGCTGCAAGACATCCCTTTTTGTTGAAACATTAAGCGAAACTCTTTTCATCTGTCTGGCTGGTGAGGTGTAATGGGAAAGCAAAACGAAATGCTCAAAAACATCACTTTGAGGGTGTGCAGAACACTGTCCAACATTGCTCCCTCACGGTCATTGTTTTGCCTGTGTCACCGTACTGTGTGTGAGAGAAAGCTGCTGCAATTCATAGCGAAATTTCCATCGGAACCATCAAAACTCCCATGGGGTTGAATTGTCTGTTTTCCCGATGGTAGAATATGGGGCGTTTTCACTGCTCTCAAATAGGCCACCTCCGCCCATCAGCCTCTACACAGTGTTGATTTTATGACTAGCATTAAAATTATTATGCGATTCATTTTACGATTATGTCTACATCGTGCAAACATTTTCGTGGTCGGATTTCGGTGTGTTTTCGCCCCGGTTGGGATAATGATGAGGGATGAAAGCGTGCAGCTAACAAATTTTACATTTGTTTTCGGTCAAACTGTGCCTCCCGCTCGTTGCGATGTCCTGCCGGGAGGTGGGGCTGAAAACTCGTTCTTTAATTTTGCACCACTCAAACATTCCCAACCGTGTAGATGTTGCGAGTGGTCGGAATGGTTTGGCAATGGGCTCCACCGGCTTGTTGAAAGTTGTTTTTACTCCCGCACCGGAAGCTACCTAGGATAGCCGGTTTTTTGGCGAGCCCATTTGGAGGTTATTCGATGTTCTAGCGAGAACACAAAGGAAGGAATCAGGAAGGTAGGGATTTTTCCGACACATCACCACAAAGTATGGCATGTAGGCAAACGAGACATGGGGAGGATGGGCGAGGATGAACGGTTCTCCGAACGATGGAACGAGTTAGCCAGAACCAAATGGAACAAATTATTGTAACGGCCATTATGTAAATTGAGGCTTAGACAGTTCGCGCTTACGACTTTGTCTGCCACACTTTTTTGGGAGCCACTTTAGAGACCATTGCGATGGGATGATGGGCGTAACCGCGTTAGAACTTTGCCTTCGCGAGCTGCTCAGCCAGTTGTTGCTGGTTGGTAAAGAAGGTAATTAGTTAAGCCGATTGCTAGATAGCGCAGTCATTTGGTGGTCGGGTGCAAAATCTGTACAACAGTTAATGGTTGGTGTTTAGAGCAGTATTGTTTTTTCGCAAACCCAAAGTGCCAATAATCTGGACCTGTCGTGTAACAACCGGGAAGGGAACGTTTTGAACGACATTAATCTTTAACATCATTTCGTTGGAAGAACAAAACATTGCAATGGAAACTGACAGGGGCAGCAGGGATCTGTGTTCTTGAAAGAATAAATATGATAATTATTCTGTTCAGAATAAATTGCAGTAATGATTTCAAAAATATCATTTTTCATTTTAGTTTTTACTTATTTATTGACATTGAAATTAAACGAAGATGCTATAAATAATAAGCGCAATATATAAACGCTAGAATTTAACAACAGAATGAAGGAAGTGTTGCAAAATGTTTCAAAAAAGATAACAGATTATTGTTACACTGCTCATTACTATTCCTAATGTTATATTCATAGCATGTTGTAGTTTTCATGTAACTTGATGAATTGTTAGCAAAATACCGAGAATTGTACAACATGTTTTTAACAAATTGGTTCATTGTCTGGTTAATCTTTAGATAATTTTTGCATCCAATTGATGAATACTATTTAGTTTTTTAAGTAACACGGTACGGTTTCCAATTAATTTTGTTGTTAATTACAAACACTTCAAAATACATAAACAAGTCGTAAATTTAGATATACACAGCGGAACGTAGACAAAAGTCAGCGTGATACATTGATTATGTTAAAAGAATTATAATTTTAGACACTTTATACGCGTGAATAAGATTTTTAGTAATATCCTTCATTATAAATTAAAGCTCTATCTTATTTTTGCTTTATATCTGGAGCTCATTTTACCAAGCCTTATAAGAGATAAATTCTTCATTTTATTTAACCATGCAGTTCTGCTTTTAACTGGGATCAAAGAACCATCAAACGGATGGTAATACATCACGCTCATCTTCGCAATTCATTGTGTGGCGGACATCATCTTGGGCACAGCGACTGACAACGTTTGAAGTGCCATTTAATGGGAAGCATCAAAGCAGCACTGAGCGAGATGTGGCCGGTTGCTGCGTTGAGTTCGCTAGCCTAATCTTGCCATATTTGTACAAGCGTACTTGAGTAGCATCCTAAGCAGGCCGTTTGACCTGTTCGACCCTCCCAGGGGGAATATGTTTCTCGGGTGGAGTAGTGGAGGTTTGGGTCATCTAAGGCCGGCTGGCCATCAGTAAATGATGATTGTCTTCATTAGCAATAATCGTTATCCCACCGGTAGAGGATATGCTGCATCATCAATTATGTTGCCGGAGGATGTCGATTGGGTGGTCCTGATCTTGAACGTCGTCTTTGGGCAGACAAGAGGAGACACGAGCTAGTGTTTGGGATATAACCTTGCCAGTGGCTAGCCTGGCTGCAGCAAACGTTCCATGTGAGAAACATGGACGTGCCAGAAGTCAACCGAAGCACCGTAAGGGTAATTTTCGACACCATTTAACAGGTTGACTACACGATCAATGCCGGTCAACCTTTAACCGTAGATACAGTTGACCAACGTGCAATTACTGTATCGGGATCATTCCAATGGGTTGAAGGCGGAAAAAATCAATCCACTACCCACATGTCAATGGTTGTAGTGTACGGAGGAAAAATGGCAATTTAGTTGATTGCAACTTGCTTCCGTTGGTTCTCCTTCGACCATACTTTTACGTTCTTCCCTCTGTTCGGTCTCAATCAAATGTTGCCTTAAATTGTGTAATTTAGATTATTAAGCCACTGATGCTGCCAACCTGATAACGGCAAGGGCTAACCCCTCATTCGCTTGCTAAACGCAGCCAGGCATCAAATCAGCGCATGGAATACCGGAAAAGTCTGTTGGCAAAATTTCTTGCTTTTCTTGTTCCGTTCATGGTTGTCGTACCGTTTCCGGTCCAAATTCGTTTGTCGATATTCTTCCAGGGCGTCGAAGCAGGTCCGCCAACATGTATGCCTCACGTACACCTCATCGGAAGTGTCGTACCGGAGCCAGGAAGGCCAGAAAACGCCATGAACTCAGAGCATTACTGCTCGGATAGTAGAATGTTCAGCAAAGCCTTCCAACAATACGTAACGAAAGAATCTTCCTCTACCAAGCAACATCGTGGGAAGACAACGGGCACTTCCTCCTTCGTTTAGTCCCTTTTGTGTCTATCCTCGGGCAGGTTTGGCCGAGTAGGGTGTTGCTAACGACGGAAAACACCGCACTATGGTGCAGTTGATTTTACCTCAAATATTTATTTTTATTATTTCGTTCACACCTTCCCAATCATCCGTTCATCCGTGAATTGGACCATAGACCTAAGCACCAAAAAGAAGAAGGGAGAACTGTTCTTTTAGCCGTGAGCCTGTGGTGATGTTTGGGTGGGAGGATTACGGTAGCATTATTGAGTATCTTTCTCTCCAATACCACCAACAGAACTTCCGCAAGAACCACTTCCACCTTGTGTAGATTCGTGTAGACGCTGTCGGTTTTGCCAAAGTGCTTCGGGGTAAAAAAAAAATCGGTTCCGTACCAATCCGCACCAACTTAACGCTTGATCCTTTACGTAGCAGGGAAGATACTTATGGTTCGGGTGTTGAAGTGTTGAAGACTTTCGTTGTAGCACATGGGGCAGAGGAATTCGGAATGATGTGCTGTGTTGCCTGTACAGGCAGATCAATGAATGAGAGGATTTTTCCCAACCATTTCTCGTGGCGCACATGTGTAGATAGCTTCTGTAAGTTTGCGCTTGTGTGGCAAGAGTAGCTACGGAAGCGAAAGGAAACGACCCCTGAAGGGAGATCTGAAACAGGATCAGCCTTCAATTCTTCAAGAAGTGTAGCTTTAATTTTTTATTCCATCATCATGTAATATTGTCCTGTTTCCGGGGATTTTTCGCTGGTACCGTACTATGGTTCCTGGTCGTTGGCAGCAATGCCACCCGAACACCGTCAATGAAGTTCGACAGTTTACTTGCGAAGGAAGATATCGTAATTCGGCAGCTATGTTAAATTCGTTGTTCACCCAAATGTACGTTTATTCGCACCAAGCCTTTCCCACGGTGGCATCTTTATGGTTTGGGTGATTTCCATGTTCATGCTCGCTTTCTCGTGATCAATACGCGCCACTGACGATGGGATGGTGTTCGATGTCTCAAGCATCGATATAGTGAGCACGTGATTCAAAGCATCACCAGCAATGATTCCCATTTTTCTTCGATTTCCGCACGGAAGATTTAAATTTGGCTTTTCACATTTCCATACTATGTTGGCGTACGTTCAAGAAGCATTACTTCAAACTGGCATTGGGAGTGTTGGGTTAGTAAAACGAGAGATAGAGCGATGCTTAAAGTGAAAGTGGTGACTTTAATACTAGGACGAGTTTCCGATATCGATTGAGTTGATTTTTAGGGTACCATTTAGCGTGTGTCATCCTTCACTGGCGAAAGTCTTTGGTGGGGTGTGGGTTATGGAAAAACCTTAATCACATGCAGTTTGATTGATTAAAAACCATTGATTGGAAGTAGGGTAGTGGCAGATGGGTTCTAAACGATAGTAAAGGCATAACAGTTTGCCTAAAAAAAAAAGAGTAAACAAATAAGGGTTGGGATATTTTATAGTAACCTAAAAACAGTTTGATGTTCTGTAAACATTGTAAGCTGTTATATTATTTGGAGTAAGAATAATTATATTATTTTGATAGCTATGAGAGCTCAGAGGAGCAGCAGGACTCGCTAAACTCTGTGGACCAAGGAATGGTATTGATCATACTTGAAGCTAGTGTTTTTGTATTTTTTTTTTTTTTTGTAACAGCAGATCAAAAGTTCGAAGAGATTCAAACAAATATTTTAATGTGATACAACCCCTATTCAATTCACTGATCGAAACTTTGTAGCAAGAGTATTCTAAATTGTTCATGGTTGAATTATAAAGCTCATATCCTGACCGTCACTACGCTATTCCTATTTGGTACTATCATGTGTTCTCTCGTCATGTGCACGAAATAAAATGACTTTTTAAATGATAAAATGAGACTTGGATATTCGATGCCATTTGCTTGACATGGCTAGTTTTTCGCTAGTATTTTAATGAAGAAGTTTCATAAGACTTTAGCCGGTCAGAATTGTAGTGCTTATCTCTTGCCGGTGCAAAATTGATTATCACTTTTTTCAAACTTGAAATTGCCACCGGCTTGAATGTCACAACGCTCGTGGATTGTCATAGCAATAATTTCTATTAATGTTTTAAAAAATGAGAAAACAAACTTAAATTGAATATGTTGAACACACCGCATGACTTAATTCATATTTTTAAAAACAACAACAATGCATTCTCAAATAGTTTTATATAAAATTAAGCAAAAATGCTTAAAACTGCGCAAAAGTAAGAAAATAAATATGCATTTTTAATTAAAAACCAATGATACTCGGTTTTGTTTCTTCTTGAACGGCTAATCAATTATGTAAACACCAATATCCATGTCATCAGCCAGTGGCCATGGTCATTGCCAGTACGTGCAATCCTCCCGTGGTTGTACGAAGAAATAAAAACGAAAACAGAAAACCACTACAGACGATCGGTTGGTGGAATCGCTTTCCAAACGATTGACATAAGCTACCGGGACAGAGCGATGGAAATGGCAGCGCAATATAAAATTCAAATTAATCCCCGTCAAAATCACCTATCCACTCGTGGTCAGCGGACCGGGTAGCTTGTTGGCAACTGTTGTGCTAACAACGTGGCTGACACCTCTAATGGTTTTAAGTAGCTGATCCATTTCCAGTTCGAAGGGGGAGTAACATTCCTTCACTAGCGTGACCGTGGACGAGAGGGAAAATGGCCGATTAGTGTTTTTAATTTCCATACCTTCGGTCCAGGATTAAGGCAACCGCATCGGTATGGAATTATTTCCGAACGGTTGTTGCTGTTGTGTGTTGTTGCTATTTTATTTTTGTTTTCTCCAATTTTTTTACTTTTAACGAGGAAAATCACATTCATTTCGTGTGCTTGTTGCTTCGTTACTTGTGCCTTTTTTGTGTTCTCTGTTTTCCTTGACCACGTTCCATGTTGTTCCACCACCCACGATGGCTAATGCAAGAACGCCGGTGTGTAATTTAATGGTAAATGTAAATTGGTTTTAATTTAAGCAGTTACACCACAATGCCATTCGACAGTGACGCTAGCAACGGTGCTGATGGTGCATCGTTCGCGTGCGAACAGGGTGGGAAATGTTGCATGAAAGTTATCATGTTGTGTGTACTTACAGTCGACGCTGACTTTAATTCGCTTTGACACCGTAGGCGGCACACCGTTCGATGCAATGCAGAGGTATGCGCCCATGTCCAGGCGGGAAATTTTCGTAATTTCGATGGAATTTCCTTCCCACTCGAGCACTGGTGCGTGCAGCAATGGCGTATTTGAACCCACGGGGCGTCCGGTTTACCGTTCGATGCCGCGTTAGGAAAGCATGGAAATGGTAAGAAATTTATTAATGCAGGCGAAAGACGACGTTACAGGCGATAGCGGTGCGACCGATAGAACCGCAAGGGTTCTTGGGATGATTTCTACCTCCATGCAAGACCCTCAAAGAACGAACGGTGTAACTGTGGGTGTCCTTGCTTTACACGTGGCATTCAAATGGAAGCTGTGGTGATTTCCTCTTTGTGTGCGAGTGTGTGTGTGTGTGTGTGTGTTTGTGAAGAAAAGAGGGTGAAATACACTTACCGTTTAACGATCTATTAATGGCTATTTTAGAGTTGTCGTCCCTCTTCCATTTTACCGTGGGTGTTGGACTACCCGTGGCTCGGCATTTAAGAGTCACATTTGAGCCTTCCCGCACGATAACATCGCTTGAGCTCAGGGAATCGTCAATGTTTGGTGGAACTGAAAATAAAAAGAACGATCGAATGAATATTGTTTTACCTTTTTTTTTAATTCTCTACGGGGTTTAGTTTATATTTTGAGAATCGCTTCTGAGAAAGTATCTCGAAATGATAGCTGTGAAATATTATGTTGGCGTTTTTCTGTTTGTATTTTTTGTTGAAACATTATTTTGTCTATTCCTCCGCGTTTAGTAGCTACTGGTAGTAGTTATTCCTTTAATTATTGTTTCGGT
>AXCM01006632.1:0-15102 GCA_000473375.1 Anopheles culicifacies
AAAACTAGGACAAACAAAACAAAGATCAGTTCATTCAAGACCGGGCACAAACAAAAGCTAACGTTGCTGTATTAGACAACTCAAACGGTTTTGTTTTTTTTTTTTAATCTACTTGTATGTATCGGTGAAGGTGTTGGTGGTGATGGTGGTAGTTTGGGGCGTGTCGAAGTTCCTTCGTGATCTTCAAATGGAACAAATAAACAAACGATAGCAGTTTTGTATTGTTTTCGTAGGTCATATGCTACTCTTCGTTGTAAAATTAGCAAGGAAGTTATTGTGGAAATGTGACACTTTTTTTAAAAAAGGGAAAACAACATAAACGCATGGTGTTAATGTTAAGTCAGCAGATATCAAATTATAAACAAAAAAAAAGAAATAAAAGAGAAAAACAGGACAAAAGCAACGTTGAAAACAAAATGGAAACAAAATATAAGAAATTTATGATTCGTAACTGTAGCAGTAACAAAATAAAAATGTAAACAAAATATCATAACAAAAAAACAACAAAACACAAACAAAACAGGATAGCAAAAACATAACCTAAGAAAATTAAAGAAGTAGAAAAAAAAGAAGTCCGAAGCGCACCTTCCACCATTGGCGTCGCGGGTTTGAGAGACAAATTACACAAGTCTGGTCCGTAGCAACAGTAGTGATCGTTTGGCGTACCATCCGTCTTATTACGGCACCAGTTCCAGGTAAACGGACCCAGATGGTCCTTCAGATGGAAACACCTTTCAGGAAAGATTGCGAGTGAAGTTAAAATTATTTCACAGTCAGCATGTTGTTATACTCGTTCGGTTAATGGTACGCTCAGTCAGTTATTCGCTTCGTCTGCAGTGTTTGAAATGTAATTCGAAATTTTAGGCGTCTTTTGGTAATTGATTCTATTTCTTTTCAAGCACATAAACAGCTTCTATTCGGTGTAAGCACATTTAGGCAACAGTACAATTCTCTAAAGCAAATGGTTTCATCATGGCAACGCGCATGTTGTTGCAACTACCATCATGTCCGCCCAGACAGAGAGCCCACATGCTTCAGAATTTCATTTCCGCCCCGAAGAAACCAACCATTTTGCATATTATGGTGTGATTTCTATTTCAAAATACCGTTCTATGCCAAGCGTACACACATACACTCGCACATCGAAATCGCTCAACATGAATCAGAACAAATATAATATATTTACTGATTTCGCCGCATTTCGGATCGAAATCTCATTACCAATCATCAAAGGTTGCCCACCGCGTGCAGGACACGGACAAATAATGAGCCAAAACCAAATTTTCGACGAATTGTTGCATAAAAGGAATCCATTCATATTTTATACTGCTTCACAATTGCTACGTTTGGCTCTAATTTGATTTATTTCTAATTCGCTGCGCGCAACATAAAGTTCTATTGAAAAGCCGATTTTTTATTTGTAATCAGCTATTGCAACTACTAGCAACAGACACGGCATGGTTATGATTACCTTTTATCATTTGTTAATGATTGTTTAGAACCATTAACTTCCAATTAAGTTAACATCCTAACTAGCCAAACATAAACAGTGGTCAAGCGAAAGGGAAACATGCAAACACTCTTACCAGCGCATGTTACGACCAAAAGAAGTTATATTTTTGCCCTAATTTAAATAAACCAACGTGTGGAAAGGGCATTACATTCGGCACTCATTCCACACACACACACACACATACAGACACTAATGCATCCTTAACCGTCCGTAGCCGTTTAGCAACTGCTTTCAGTTTAATTAGCAGGCTATTTATCGGGACCGTGTGTTACACCGGCTAAGCACCGGCCGAGCGCCTCTGGACAGCTATCAATTTCTCCATTAAATAGACAGTTTTAATTACCAGCTAGCAGTACTATTTTAAAGCGTGGTATGAAACATGGAAGCTTGACCACACGGTATACGTTTCCGTGTTAAAGCTTCGCACTTCATTGGAGTTTGTACGGAACTGGGGTACTTATTTGAAACTACATATTTTAGATCATCCGTCCACTTTGTACTAGGTCTAGTTGGTAGCTGATTATTTGCCCAAATTAACTAGTATTCCTCATTTTATGGGAAACTTTTAAAATATTCGTGTTTTCTGCTTTGAGAGCACTAATGATATTAATTTTTCCAAACATAAATGCTAAAAGGCTTTTTTCATACAGAAATAAGCAATAAGCATAAAACAATAGGCCTTTACTCCATACATTTCTACATGGAAAAAAGCTCTACTCCGTACATAAAATTTAATTATTCCTAACGACCCAGCAGAACATTTAAAGCAACACAGCAATAAATGTCTGCATGAGAATTTCCATCCTTACCTATTAAACAAAGTACCAAACCATTCACGTATCGGTTTCCTATCAATAGCATATTACTAAAAGCTTCTCAACAAAAATTCTAAGCTTTCGGCCATTTACCCGTTGTTGCTTATTGGGGTGGTGGTACGAGAATAGAAACAATCTAGCCAAATGTAGCGCGTGCACACCGAAACACACTACATACCCATTACAATTCGAATTCAATTTTGCGACTCTGGCGACGATGCCATAAAATTACCAAACGGTTTGGAACCGTTCAAGCAGCACTGCGCGGATGGAAAGGATTTCGCTGACTGTAAACCCCACCTTCAGGGGTTTTCCGATTTGTTTTTGACTGCCATAACAGTGGACGGAAAACGGCAAACCAATCCTCCCCCCAAATGGAAAGAAAACGTCCAACGATATGGGAGTATGATTTTAATGTTGCCACATATGCTTACACCGACCGATTTGGATAGCAAAGACTCGCGCGCGCGTTTTGTTGAAATTATACTTGGGATTGCAGGTTTTTTTTTGCTTTTGGTACCATTTTCAAGCACAAACGAACGCCGATCATACGCCATCGTTTGCAAATGATATGAAAAGAACGTGAAAGAAGTTTCTTACTGTTCTGAAGTTCTTCTTTTGAATGCAAGCTCTTTTCGAAGCTGACGACGGAATTTGGCGAGCAAACACAAAAAAAAACTCGCGATACTATGACCAGGATCGCGTGGTGATCGAGCGAAAGGCAAAAACAAATGTATCGAATGGGCTGGAAAATTGTCATTTTTCCCTAGTAATCGTTTGTGTCTTGTAGCGCACCAGTAAACTGGTATGTTTTGCTGTTGTCGTTCGGTCGTGATTGGTAAGGGTTAATTTGGTGTTTGTTTCCTACAGCAACAAAAAAAAACAAATGTTTTATGTATCTTTCTATTTTGTCCCCTTCACACGCGCTAGAAGTGGAAAACCGAAGATGAAACAGTTCGTGCTGAAATCGATGTCATAACTTTGCAATTTCATTGCCTTTTTTATGGGCTCGTAAAATAAATATTAGCGAAATGAAGTGGAAAGGTATTTTTCCTGCGGGAAATGGTACCACCCTCGAGTGAATGATACGATAAAGAAGCATAAAAATAGATGTGAAAAGATGAGGTGGAGAGAGAAATTATAATTTTGTATTTCAGAGAAATAATTGAACAACGCGATTTAAGGAACGGAACTATAAAGAATGACATAAATTTGTAAAAAAAAAAATATTTTGAAAAGGGTAAATAGAAAAATGGCAACATATTAAACAAAATACAGAAAAACGAGTCTCTAATAAGTCCGTAAGTTGATGAAAACAAATAATTGTATTGTTTAAATTCATGAAGTACGAAGGACAAAAACACTTCATTAAAAAAAATACAAAAAGATACAAAAGAAGAGAAAATAAAACTATAAAAGTTTTGAGGAAATTTTGTTAAATAATTTAGAAATGAAAATAGCATGAAACAATCATATTCAGGAGCCTCCGCTAGTCACGACCTAGCATGTGGTGGTACACACGAAATAAGATACACAAATTGACCCGAAAGCGACCAACACAACTAAACACACGCGAGAATCTGTTGACCATCGGTTGGTCCTGTGTTTAGTTCTCGAAACGGCGCATCATTATTCCGGTCAGCGCGTCCAGTTAAAGCTTACCGCACGAAACGACGCCATGGGATGAATACTCCTCCCGGTGCGGATCGAGCCACTCTCGGGAAGCGGAAGATGGCAGACATTCACGCTGTATGAAATAATCATACGAGAGCAGATGTGGGATTGGTTTGATGCTTCCCGGTTGCTGCCTTGGCATGCCGGCACACCAAGGGCAATGGGGGGACGACAATGTGCACACACATAGACCGAGGGGGGAAAAGGGCACAAACTCCATCGATTCCTCTCAAAAACGAATCGTCGAGGTGGTGGTTGAACCGTAGTTCACCAACAGCAAATAAACAAAATGGAAGAAAGAAAGACCACGATAACGCCTCTTCGAGTGTAGGAGACACGAATAATGATTCAAATCGTAGCCTTGGAGAGTGTGCCGCAAACAGAGGAATTAGAGAGGGAAGATGTCGAGAGGAGTACATGACGACATGAATTTTCTTGAAATTATTATTGGATTTAATTAAAACGCTTCGCGTTCTGCGGAAATTTAGATGCGGATTATATTCTTAAGGAATGTAGGGACGGGCGGAACCTAGAGAGTGGTGCATGAGAACGGGATCCTTAGACACCCACGTACACATGCACGGGCGCCTCCACACACCTGCGAGGGTGGACGATGGTGACGATAGTAGCTGCATACTAATAAAGGAAACACCAAACCATCAGTAATAGGATCATACCATGACCGTGAAACGACAATACAAAGACTCGACCCGCACCGGATGGTAACAACAGATTTTTCCATTTTTCCTGTCCAATTTTTCTTCCATTTCTGTTTTTTTTTCTTCCTACTGGTGTATCCACGGCACAACAGGACGGTTGTGCTTATTTTCGCCCTACCTTTCTTACCGTTACGAATGCCTAAACTTTGGTTGTTTTTTTCCTACCTTGAGAACAATTTTCCAACTTGAATCATAAGGCTACGAGCGAAGAAATTATATATTTTTCATTTGTTTATCCATTTTTGTTTCAATCGAAAAAACAACAACAACAAATTTGAAAACAAGGCCTAATATTAAGACTTTTTGAATGATTTTTCGTTCATCGTCACGCGTAAGTAAAGGGAAGGACAGAAAGAAAAGAAATCCTAACTTTAGCAAAGCAAAATGTGAAGAAAAGAAACACGAGAAAAAAAAAGAGCTCGTGTCCGTTCCGGTCCGATGGTATTATGATTTTGCAAACCGGTCCCCCGTCCTGTAGATGGCATATACACAGGACACCGTCACAACAGCGACACACGCACACGGGGGTCTTGCAAACACACCGATTTCCGAATAAAAGAGGAAAAGGATTGCTTCGGTCGGTTCCATCTGCTTGCCGGCATCTTCTTGTCCAAGCTGGAAGAGAGCGCGTGTGTAGAGTACACACGGCTGTTGTTACTTTGGTCGCTTCACCGACCGGCAAAGATGGGAAGCGATCCTTCCTCCGACCACGTGCGCGCTCCACCGTCCTCCTTCCGGTTGTTTCAGTTTTACTCAAACCCCTTTTTGTAGCTTGCAAATAAAACGAGTATTTACAAGCATTACACCGGATTCCGGTGGAAGACGCGCAACTGCTGTGTTTCGTTCCTTTGCCGTGCACCACGGGCTTTCGGGAAAGCTGACAGCAAAACAGCACCAGCAAAACAAAAAGGATAACATCGAAAACCACATCGTTCGGAGTCATACCGACAGGACACGCAGTAAAGATAAAGAATGGGCGAAGCACCACGCGACAAGGAAACCTTTTTTTTCTTTTTTGAAACGAATCAAAAACACAAATGCGTGACGCGTTCGGTGGGGGGAAGAAAAAATCAAAGCAGGAAAATGTCCATTTCCTTCCGAGATGTACACACGTCGGTGGTAGTTGGTCGGATCGTGTGTGTGTAATAAAAGAAAAATGATGGTGAATTGGATGATTGTTTCGTTTTTGTTTTAGCAGCCGTTTGTTATTTTCGATCTCTTGCAGACACCTTTTCTTTACCACGCGCCGTGGGTTAATTTTTCCCTACTTTCCCGGGTTTCTGTGGTAGCCGTGATTGGTAACTTGTTCGATAACGCACGAAACGTGTAACCAAACGTTGATGGTTGAGGGTGAATATGATACGGGACCCGTTGGGGATGCGAAGAAATGAAGTTGAGTGATGATCGCGAATCACTGAAGGGTGAATAATACTTAAGGACACGGACAGATGAACCAGAGACGAGACGTACGGTAATGAAAACTAGTGGGTATGGAATACAACGAACAGACAAAGTACAAAAAGGGAACGGGCTATGGCTAGGTTATTTAGAATGAAACATTAAATATTCCTTGTTACCTTTGTCAACGAAACCGAAAATACGAAACATGATTCAGTGAGTGGGTAAAAGAAATTCAGACAAACAACGACACGATCAACGGGGAAACCAATTCGATGAATATGAAAGCATATGGTGAACGTTCGACTCATTTGGATGCAGATAAAACCCTACCTGTAGGAGTACTTGAGCGAACCGTTCGCTTCCCGCGTCAGTGACGTGAAGCAAAGGCCGTCCGTTTCGCACACGAAGTTTTCATCCTTGCAAATGTCACAGTGACATTTTAGTAGCTCTGTGCGGGAGAGAGAGAGAGAAACATAGCAAAATGATTATTAGTGAATGGTGACGATTATGTGCCGTGTAAGGATATGTGGCAGGTTGTTTGATTTGAAGATTAGGGAACATCCCCCAATATGTTCCCGACACACACAAACACATGTGTGGAGGAAGTACAATTTATGGTTTTTAATTTACCGAGAATTTGTTCCAACGACTTAAAGGAGCTTTCGTTTAGCCATTTAACTAACTCTTCCTTTTTGTTTTTTGACGCCCTTCCAGCAAAAAGCCATTTGCTTTGGGGGGCTTACGTAAAGCCACCCAAAAACCCAACGCGCCAACAGATGTCGATATGCCCCCCCTGCTCTAGGCACTGCAGCAGCAAAAGGTTAATCGCATTTGACCGCGTCCGCACCGCCAGGGGCTTTCTGCAGCGCAGCTTTGCTCTTAAGTGTTATTTCTTAACTAGAGTTACAAAACCGAGACGTCTTTTTGAGACACACACACACACAAATGGGGTGGCGTTTTCCACCCACAGAAAAAGGGGTATCGACATTTTCCACCGGATTGCACACGCTTCAAATTAACGTTTTAATCGAGAGAAATTGTCAAAGCAACGAGCTCCTTACGGTGGTGCAATGACGCGCGAAAGCACGGTTGACAAGTGCCGGACCCGATTACAGTCGGTTACACATGATCGCCTACAGTCGTATGCTGTATGCAAAGGCTACATTATGTGTTAGAAAATAGTGCAAAAATAGTTTTAGGATTTTAACACAGTTTTTTATGTTCTTGTAGAAATTTATATAATTCAAAATATACAAAAAGTATTACAAAACTTTTGTAAACTCCTAAGAATAATTTTAACCTTCACTGTATGGGAAAACAAAAAAAACACCCTCGTTTTGCTAATTTTAATCGAGGTCGAGTACGGTGCATTAGTTGACAAAATTAAAAGCTGATTCACAGCTGTCCCTTCCATAAACGACCCGGGCTACTGACAACTTAAAGGGGTTAAGCTATTCATGATTCACTTAAAACGGTTAAAATCTTAATGCATTCTACTAACGACTGTCTTGTAATGTTAATTCCGCCCAAGCTTTTAAAGCACGCCAGCAACCAAAACTGCCGGTCCCCAAATAAAAACGCTAAAAACCAAATTGATCCTGCACTGTTGGCTTAAATTAATAAACTTCTCGGATATGGAGCAGGACACGCAACGTATTTATATTTAAAACTTCTTCCCACACTGCCGTTCTGTGGATAATTTGGTAGATTTCTTCTTTTTTTCTCTTTTTTTGCTTCCGTTTGAAGTGAAGCTAATGTCCTGTGGCAACGTTTGGCAAAGTACGACACTGTGAACCGCTTTTTTTTTGCACGCTGGCAGATGGGGCTGGGGATGAAGAGATTCTGGAAGATCGTCCGAAGGACACACAACCTCCACCACCGTCAAGTGTTGAGGCGGAATGGCGAACGATGTTGTCTACGATGATAATTCCGTTCGCTCATCTCCTTCAATTTAAAAGCTCATTAAGAATCGAAAAGCATATTTTAGAAATTAATTAATAACGATTTTTCGACCGGGAAAATTCCATTCCACCGGCAGCAGCACAGGTTCGGCATTAACGTCTGGAGTGGAGTGGAGCCGAAGAAGCTGTTGCAAACCTTTTTTTTCCGTTGGATAGTAAAATACTGCTGGAACACATAACCATCAACGATGAATTCTGGGCCCGCAGGGAAGGGGATTCCAGACAAGCCGTTGCCCGCCCTCGATCGACGCTAATACACATCATCAGGCCACACAGGCCCTCTTTCCGGTTTCGTCCGACATTCTGACCTCAGTACTGCCACCGTCGAATCTTTTGTGCGTTATGTCTTTGGGTGACGCTTTTTTGACAGCCCGGCGAAACTCGGCTGATGTGTTGTTCTCTCCGGCGAGACGGAAGCGTTGTAAGCCACATTTGCCCATACACTGCCTAGTGAGTCACTCTGCCCCCACCCCCGAACCAGGAGTCACTGTGACATTTTTGTCTCCTGTCTATCATCCTCTGTACGTTGAACCTGTTGTTAATCACCCATTCAGGCGGGTTACACAACAACTTTTCTGTCATCTGCTCGGTACACTCTGGCTCTCCCCTGAGATGTAGGTATCGGAGTTCCTCAATTTTCCGTCCTCCACGTTTCGACGATAGAGATTCGACTGCTGTGACACGGTGTGTGAAATATGTTGGCAGTTCCCCACGTCAACATCAACAGGGAAATTATGGCCTCCAGTGGGTATGGTAGGTGTATGACCGACTACCTTTTTTTTTTTTTGAGAGTTTGGAAAATTTGTGAAAAGTATTTTCCAAACCCCCCACAAACGGGACTCCCGCATGCCACACTTACACTTACACGTGAAAGCACATTTTTACTTACTGGTTTTATTTTTATCTGCCGTCAGTGTCATCGTTTGGGGCGATGCTGCCTGCAGGGAGGCGGGCGCCAGGGCACCACCACCGTTGGCGTTCAATGACGGGGGAAAGTTCTCGTTCGAGCTGGAATGCTGCTTCCCGTTCGGCGGCTGTTGATCCTTCGCTTGCTGTACCATTGACGACGTATCGTTATCATCGGCCGTATGTCGGTGAATTGTCGATGCTGATGGATTAATGCCCGGTTCCACAAATCAGGAAAGATTTTCACCGTAAGTAGGCACGCCACGTGGAAAGAGAGGAGAGAGAAAAAACAAGAGAGGAAAATCAATACCGATTATATGCCGTATACAATACACGGGCGGCTTTTCTTGCACTGAAAGACGGGGGGAAAAGCAATCCGATCGCAGGATTTAGAGCAATTTTATTTACCCAATCAATCCCGTGTGCGCGGGTGAATTCTAAAATTTGTAAATTGTTTGAAAAATTCAATCATCGCCGTTATTATGAATTGCTTTGAAAGCGATGGTGGCGTTATGCGTCAAACACAAAGGGGCAAAAGGGAAAAGATTATGTGATTGAGTTTGCATTTTACCAATTTACGCTAGAAGTTTTCCGCTGATACATTGATGAATCTCTCAGTACGGAGATGTTATAATCCTCGAAAGAATAATTTAGATTTTATCATAGTAAATTTGTTCTACTAAGAACACTTTTATGGTTTGCATGAATACGATCATTTCAGCGAAAATGGTCATAATATTCGCATTTTCCTTCTCCATTAAACTGGATTTTAATTTCATTTTACAACATTCATCTACCGGAATGAACCCAACAGAGACTTACCCCGCCCTAAACGTCAGTTTTCCCGTTCCCCATGAGGCTTCACAATCCACATACACTAAGGAAATGTCATTAACGTCGCACGATATTTCCTCGACCACTAATGAAACGTGCGTGTGTTAGCTTCATCGTGCATTTTAACGCTTCCTTTGTTAGAAAATAAAACCATCAAAATCAACAGCATAGTTTGATGACTTTGCTTGCTCTCTTTGCCCTTTTTTTCTCTACTCACAGCACCAGCATCTCGATTTCAATGTCAACAGAAGGTTAGTGAACGTGCGATAAAACCATCAAACACGATGCTACCGTCGAGCAATGAAGCTCCCTCTCCACGTGTTCCACGTGGATTTCCTTTTTTTTTTGGCTCATTTCCTTTCCGACTCAAAAATCCAAAATTTGAAGGAGTGTCGATGGCAGGCGGAACTCAAACGCTACCAGTACTGCAGAATTGCGACCCGACCACAGTGGGATACACAACATTTCCCGCTTAGCTTTTCACTCATCAGCTTGCGGGGCATTGAATTTATGATCCAACAACGCTCCGAGTGTATGTGTGTTCCCCCCCTCAAGGCAATTACCTTCATGCAGATGGGCAACACTCACACATAAGCGTGAGCCAAAGGAAAGTGTGGAAATTCGAAACCATAACACTTTTGGGTGCAAATGCGAAAAAGGCTCTCCTTCATTCGAGCTTTGCAGCATGTCATCAGTCTTTGGAGTGTGATAGGGAGATTTAAGAGGATTTTCTCGAGAGGAAAAATCGTGTCTGTTACTCATCTGGTAGAGTTAAGTTCTAAGCCTTCTAATTTTATGGCGAGTGCCCCGTAAGGCGTTTGATTTATTCATTATACTTCCACGGAGCAATTAGAAAGGGAATAAAGTACGGCAACGGCTGGCAGCTAGAAAATCTTGTCACTGTATCTGCAATCTCTCACACAGCAAGTAGTTAAAGTGCTTTAAAACATATAGCCACACAAAAAAACCCGCATACGAAATCCTGCAGTTAACCGGTGCCGCTAGCGCAAAAGAAAACACAATCAACCATCGACGCTAACGAAAAGCGATTTCCGTTTTGCGGTGAAACACTAGCAACCGGAAACGGACACTCCTTGCCACCCCCTACAGACCAAAAACAGCGGGACAAATGTAGTGGAAGTTGGCGTTGGTGATCTCGGCAGAATCAAATTAATTACACCCAATCGCGACAAATGCGAAAAACCAACACTTTTCGGCAAAGCTGCGTCGTCGTCGTCGTCGGCTGTTTTGGCTAATGCTACCGAGAAATAGCGCCGCTAGATACACACCGCAGCCATTGGGAATGAGAAATTTGTGTATGTTTCTTTTCTTTTTCTGGTTACGGTTGCATTGTTTGGAACGTTTTGAAGGCCTGGGGGAGGGCAAGCAAGATTTGAATAAATTTCTACTTGCGAGAGACCGCAAAGAGAAGGCAAAACATAAACCACCCTCGAGAACCATCGCACAAGTTTCGCTACAAAGTAGCAAAGATATTGTAGAGGGAATAATCGATGCGTTGAAAGTTCGTGGTCCGTAAGCGCAAGGCGAGTGTACCCGTTTCCGTTTTTGCTTTATTTGCTGTGCTGGATTTAAATAAATTTCACATCAACAAATTAATGGTCGCAGGAAATGGGCGCCTGTTTTGTTCGTCTTTTGCCATCACACCCCCCATCCCCTGACACCGTTCATGTGTCAGGCAGCTGGTTCCGTTCGAACGATCGTTTCACCTGACTATGTTGCTTGTTGGTGGAGTTCCCGGGAGTGGAGTGTTCTGGAATGCATCAACCAGCGGTGTAAGAGACACACAAAAATGCTTCCCAAGATGCTTAAAACATTGTCGCATTTATCGGCGCAAAAGGTGCACACGGATGACGACGAAGCAGCCACACTGGAGAGAGCAAGAGGGAGAGTGAGGACTGAACAAGCCAAGTACATCCATCAACTACAAAACCGGAATGATAATGAACTTTAAATGCATCGCTTCTTGTTGGACACTCGGGGTCTGGGTGGGGTGGTTTAAATTACGGGCTGTTTCGAGGGGGTGGTCATCAATTATCGTAGTGCATTGCTTGTTAATCTCATCGTGGGGTGCTCGCGTGTGTGTGTGTTTTGAAGTCTGGAATAGCTCATGATAAATATCCTAGTTCCTGGTTTTATCGTGCAGGTTGTTTAGGTCGTACAGGGTTGACATTCGCTGATAATCAACAGAGCGAGAGAGAGCTTATTTGCTGTTTGTATGAACCGGTGTCCACTTTACATTCTCTTTGATTGGATGGATTCCACATGAATAAAAATGCACGATAAAAATACCAAATCTAGGACGGCCATTTGACAATGATCATATTTCATTTCGTAGCTTTCTGTATAGCGATGTGATTACATTTTTTTTTTCGTTCCCAGAAGCAATATCACTTCCTCAATAAAATCCCTGACCAAGGCAACACTAATTTTGGCTACAGTACCAACCGTAACAATCTAGTTGTTGATGGGTTTATCAACAAGCAGAGCGACAGCTTTGCTCCACAAACGATTAAAGACGCTCACATGCGCTTTTTTTTTGTGCTGTTCCCCATCAGCCAGTACACACAGAGGCGTATGTATTTGCGCCAGGAAAATGGTTTTATAATCGCTAGTCAAACCCGTCCACCGCGATAAGAGGAGTGTGTGATAAGATAATCGTGGGATTCGCCCATAAATTACAAAGCACTTACGGTGTGTGGTTGTAATCGTTTAACGGTAGGTACTTATAGCGCACATTGCGAAGATACGCATACTCGTGCGAAGGGCAGCAATCAGTTTGGAATCTGGTTTACGGGTGAACTTGTTAGAGGAATTCTCAATCATCCCTGTGTTGTTTTTTTAATATTGTAGAATATTTAGAGAAAAAAAAAACATCTTCATGATTAATTAATTGATCCAACTGAAACATTACTGACACATTTTGTTGAGAAACTGGACCAAAAACTAAAATCGGGAAGCGTTCTACTCCAGCGAACCCTTTCTTTCGCTGAGGGTCATTTGGACATTTCTAATCGTACGTTGTTCGTGAACTTGTGTTTTGATTTTTTTTTTAAATAGCTCACCTCCGCTTGTTTACTCCTGGCAACATGATAAGGTACTGTGTTTTATTGATGATAAGAGCACACTTCAACAGTGGACTACCGCAACTAGTGTTGGCAAACGGGGTTTTATGAAAAGCTGAAGTGTGCCATTGTAGTTGTAGCTTAGAAGACGCCATTATCATCATAAATCTAACTAGAAACTATTATTTTTTTATGAGATAAACTTTAAACCGTGATAATGTTTCGAATTAAGTTACATTTAAATCACAGTTTCTGTCTTTTTTTTTTTTCAAGGTCATTGGGATGTTAGTTCCGCAATGTTACAAATGTTCAAAAGCTTCTGTAAATAGACAACCATTTGAAGAAAAACAAAACTATTCATTCCATTACCAACCCCATTGCAATGATTTTGCATATCCAAACTATTTCAATGACGCTCGCCAAGTTGCACAACACCCAGCCCAGGCCCAGTATTGCTCGTACGATCGATGAGTTCCGTGTTTCCGTTCACGACCTCCACAGGATCGCGCGCAAATACTATTGATCAATATTTGCCAATTTGAGCATCGTTGTAGACAGTGCTTGAACAAACGATCCTCTCCACGGTACGAAGCACCGATCTGGCCCATCGACCACAACGCAGCACAAGGGAAGGGGCACGTTCGCAGAGCCAAAGTGGTGGACAAAACGAATTAGAAGTTAGCCTCTCCATCACAATTCAGTGCTTTGGTTTGCTCTTCGCATCTCGAAATAGATTGTATTAATCCATGGAGACAACAAACGTACGATCGTAATAACTTGGACGAACCTTGAGCGGTATGCTGGAGAGTCTAGCTCGACCACCGCCTCCCCCACTCATTGCGGTTTATTTTTTCCACTCTTCCCAGCTGATTTACATATCCTCCAAACACAACGGCAAAACAGGTTGTGCGAGATTACCTTTAACGATGGGATCGTTTAAATTCGGATTTGATGTCTATTTTGAAACTGTCATGGCCTAACTGTGCTCGTGATGGTAGATCGGGCACGCAACAAAAAGCTTTGCGCGATAATGAACTCTAGGGTTTTTTAACCCTTCATTGGAAAGGGATTTTTTTTTTTTTGTATTCGTATAGCCACTTACATAAATTTACAATCCGGTTTGACAGAGGTGATGCAATATCAGACACTATTATATTAAGAAATAGACAGACACTGTAGAGCCGGTCGATCCAATAGGAGAATCTCGAACTCGACGTGTGATTAAAAAAAACACGACATTTCTCGGCGTCATATATTCAAGAGCAATGGCCGATTTATTGCTGCTTTTACATTAAATTCCTCTCTGGGAGTACATTGTAGCAGTGCTGGGTTTGATTTTATTTACGTCTTAAAAATCCCTTCTATAAATACAAAAAAGAGCCAACACAGTGCACATTTACTGCAATAAAGTAATAATAAATTATACATTGCTTTTTATAATAATAAAAATATAATTAAAAAAAATTTACCACAAATTGAAATCAAATTAATATACAATCATAATGCAAAATATATCCAAAAATTTATGAGGATTTAACTACTCATAACAAATTATCCCAACCCAGGATGCCAGTTATCGGGTCTATGATACCTTCCACTAGTTTTTCTATATGCATTTCGACGTTATCCGCTGCTAGCTTTCCATACAAACTGGTTAGTTAAAACAGCTAATGAATTTCTTATTAGAATATTTTCCTGATGTCGGTTTCGATCAGCTGCTCGACAAATGTCAAAGCAACAGATTTTTTTCCAGCAGCTCTGACGCTGGTCAGACCATATTTTAGAGGTTTTATTAATTCAAATAAATCTTTATCGAACGTTTGTTGGAATAATTATTAAATTTGGATCTAAAAAACATATATTTCAGTTAAGAATTCTATTTTGATCGAGCATATTCAAGAATACACTGGATATTGGCGATTTATTGCAACAGCAGATCAACAGTTACGAGCAGATCCAAACAAATCTATCTAATTGATGCAACCCGATTTCAAATCATCGTTCGATATTTGCTCGATTGTTTGACAAATACTGGCTTGAGATTTTAGTTTTCTAACTTTTTGTATCATAGATCTCTATGACAGATCCGGATCTTGAAAACTCTGAATCCGGATTCGGGGTTCAGAAGATCCAAGATTTTGGATCCGAATTGCTCTGGTCCAGGATCTAATCCCAAAATTCCGATCCAAATCCGAT
>KI424334.1:0-10353 GCA_000473375.1 Anopheles culicifacies
ACTCTTACTTTATGTCCAATCGATGGAAACTCTTCAAGAACAAACCCACACAAAGTGGTCATGATTTAGGCATGATAAACCACACAGCCCTGAGAGTGAGTGAGAGAGAGAGAGAGAGAGAGAGAGCGAAGCATTCAAAAATAAACATGGACATATAGGACAAAAACTTAACAAAAAAACATACATACACAACCATACACACGTAGAAGGCTAGCGAACACCAAATGCAAACATTTCCACCGCAAAATCCCATGTTCCGTGTTGCTGCCGACAAGCACAAAAAGGCATTGCACGCGACACACACTGCCAGTGTTCGAGTAATAGCCTAGCCCTCCAGTGTCAAGCCCGCCAGAAGAGCAACTCTATTGCAAATGAATGTTGTCTAACGGAGCATAAAAGCGCAAAACGTTTTCCAGTTTATGTCGCGCACCGCACACGTGCCAGCAGCAGCAACATTCCGCCGACTGATGTATTAATTACCTCGCACAAGCGCATGTAGCTTGCGTGCGGTACACGACTTGGCATTGGCAAGAGTGCAACAAGTACCGGTATTTATTGAATTTTCGTCACTTTTGGTACGAGTGGGTTCACCTTCCGGTGGAAATACATTTTATTGTACGGAAACTACTCGAAGTACACCATGGGAAGGAACTAATTTTGATCGTTAAATGACGCCAAAATGGCGCTTCTGTTACACCGTATAGCACAGTGGCGGATCAAAACCAATGAGCTGGTAGGTAAGGAACGGAAAGATAACACTGTCGCTTGTGTACGATCTTCGATTATGGCACAGTCAATAATTTCCCACAAAACCCAGTCCTTTGTCAAGGTCATTCCATTGTCCGAATGCACGATGATTGTGCCGGTTTTCTGTTCCATTTCACTGCACGTTTTGCTGCACAATCAATGCAACAGCATTCCCTGGCGGACGTTATGAATGCACAAATATGCTACAGCAAACCGATATCTGTTAGCATACCGGAGAAAGCGTGTGCAATGGACGGAGTTTTATGTATCTTGCCGAACGAGCGGATTGTATCTGACGGCATGCGACCGGATGCAGATGGCATCTTGCTTAGTGCAATGTGTGCAAACGTGCGCAAGTGTGGTGTGTTGAAGTCAGCAAACTACTTGTAAACTGTTGGTAAGATTGAAATATAATGGACTTGCATTGCATGTAGTGGAAAATCGAAATCGTGCATTAGCAGGAATTTGTTTTTGTTTTGTGGTCTGCAATTGCTCGCAGATGTTCCAAGGTTTGAAAAGACTCCTGGAGTTGAAGTTACTCCACCTTGTAGCCATTACAAACGCAACAGTATTATTAATAAACCATAAAGTCATTTAGAATGTACATGGTATTGCCAATTGCATACCTTTGGGCGTTTTGTCCTTACAAAAAATAAATGTATAAAAAAGAGTGTGACGTTATGAAATATTTATTGTTCAGAATTTAAACCAGCATTCAGAAGTTCTTTAAAGCAGCACAGACTATATGCCCAAAGCAAAACCTTCCACTCGTTTGTATGACAAAGCAATATGTCGTTGCTGATCCAAACCATGTTCAAGTTAATTGGTCAAACAGTTATTGAAAATCGATCGATTTGCACTCTTTGTTTATGTTTCGCTTTCGTTATAACAACGCTCATGCGACTCTGATTTTGCGTTTCCATTTTACAGTGCACCAAGCGGCACGAAACTTCCCGGGAAGCCCGTCCCCGTCCGGGAACAGGGGTTCGCTTTCATGAATTTTAATAAACCCCAAAATGGATTTTATTAGCGTAGCCTAGCGTAGCGATTTCGACGTGCGGCCGTTTGCACGAAGCCAATCAAACACCCAAAAGGGCCATTTTGGGGAAAAGAAACGAACGAACGTTCCCCACCTTTCCTTCCCGTCCTTCGTTCTTGTGGAATGCAATTTTGCTAGCACCGCTTTCACTTGGGCAAATTTCTTTCCCCAGCCGCGCCCACCGAGATGCTGGACAAATTCCATTCCCCCGTCTTGTATGATGGGTGATAACGCTAATCTGTCAGTACGGCGAAAGTTTGCCGTTCGGTTCAGTACGATCGTCAGGTACCGCGCTTCAGTCGAAGTAACCACTTATGATAAACAGGCCTACTTTTTGACGGACGAAGAACAATCGATAAAAGTTGGGTAAGAACGTCGTGGCCGCACAGCCCCGGACCCGGTCCCGGCTACGTGACTGTAATATTTCACCAGCCCCCGGTACGAACGCCACAAACGATTCCTGCGTTCAATAAATCTTTGCCCGGGCCTTGGAGGATCGTTCGTACTGGGAAGGAGGTCGTTTAAAGGGCACGTCGTTCGGAGCGTACGGATAACGATAAGCTTTAAGCAGGGATCCGACATGTTTAATAGTGTAATCTACATTAGGAATATATGAATAAAATATGTTTTTTATGGTAAGGAAGAGGGATTTCTAACATTACAGCAGATGAATATAAAGCTCAATTTATGGATGATGAGCAATTGAAAATTATTTAAATTGAAAACATTTTGTATCTGATTGAAAGACGCTTAAAGTGGATAGTAAGTCATATTCTTTCTGGTATAAACTTGTGTTAAAAAAAATTATTATTTAAAATATATTTAAGGAACTGTCCATTTTTTTCTTCTTGGACTCATGGTTAAGACTTGAACGCTTTTTTGACACAATTTTAATATTTCATTTTATTTGTGTATCTTGTTGAAAACTCATTTACAAACAGCAAGAGATTCCGATATATCTGGCGTTTATAATGAAATTTATCTTCTCTGACATAAAAATATTCTTGTGAATTCTTCAATAACCGTCGACGCCATTTTCAGGAACGAAATGCATTTCAAACGCTTAAAAAAGTATGAGTAGACATACATCTTGAAAGTCTATAAGAATCCTAATTCGATCTTAAAGCCTCCAAACATCAACCGCTGATAGTCAAGCAAACCAATCTTATTAAAGTAACGTTCATGAGATGTTCCATGTGTTCTTAAATGGTCAAGAACAAATCCTGCAACTGTTCCACATTCAAGATGAAATCTTTTACAAGTTTTATTTAAATTTAAAAACACTCTTCCAATCCAATAAAAGCTTTCCAGCATCCTTTTTGTCCTCTCCAATACGACACTGTGTACGATTTAGTTTCAATTTTAATATTCGAATCGAATGCTACATCCGGCAGTTTTGTGCTTTGTACCACAACCACTATCCGCTATCGGGAAGCTGCAAGGATAATGGAAGTGTTTGCCGCTCACGTCAGCACATTTTCCCAGAAACCCTCAACGACCATCGATCGGAACGAATCGAAACGATTAGTTCGTTTTACTGGAACTGTCCAAACAAGAGGAACTATCCCCCGGTTGGAGCGCTGGAGAGCCAAACCCAACCCGACCGGTCATGGTGAAAGACAAGAAGTCAAATAAAATTTCACAATCAACTACAAGCAAACGATGGGAAGCAGCAGCATTGAGACTATCCCGGGGGGTTTGTGTAGACAATGCCACCCCATACCGTTCCTACGACCAACTGCTGCTGTTGTGATGAGACGTTCATTTGCTGGTAAATATTGCCCTTATTCTATGATGCCGGTGAAAGACAGTCTTGGATGTTCTGATTGCGTTCGGTGTAACGTTAATGTAGCGTTCGTCGTAACGAAACAGTTGCTGGCATAGGGGTTAGGAAAATCAGTCAACTTTTCGTGAAGGGCACTTTAAACACTACCAGCTGGGAAAGTTGTTTCCGGGCAAGTGCAATTTCAATAGAATGTTTTCCTTGAACGTTCGCTAATAAGTGAGTAGTATTTTTAGCAATTGATAAAATTAATTAAATCTTAAGTAGTTAAACTTTCTGAACATCATCTTTCAATTTTCTACAAACGGTTTGTTTGAAACAAATTATCAAAAAACGACCTTGTCCAGCGCATATTAGTAGACCAGCGATGGGAACATCCAATTTGAGGAATCATTTTCCAACATCGTTGTTATCTGTTCATTTTCTTTCACCTTCCAAACGATGACGCTGTTCGGGAGCCGTCCGAATTGCCGTTGCCTATCTGCACCGGTCACACCTGTACAGTGGCAAGCAAACAGAAAACCTGTCAGGTCGACACATTTTAATTGGCTAAAACTGGGATCCGTGATACGATCCACGAGCACGGTATGTCGGTGGCTATCATCTATTTCTGTGCCGGAAATTCGCGTTCGGATACCAAGGCTGCACATCGTTCGATCGTTCTCGTTAGAGCCAATCTTACGGTGGAGGATTCGTGCCTTTTTTTTCGATGGCCACGATTGGGATAAAATAGGAACGTGTCGCGAACGTTTCATCATCACGTTTGCCGAATCGCTAGCACTAATGGACCCGGGGTCATGGAACATGGGTTTATTTTTTATGTATGTGCGGATTCGTTGCTCCCATTCTCTCGTTCAAGCCTATCCCACGCGCCTAGTGCAATCGTTACAATCGTGGTACCGTTGTTCCCAAACCGAAACTATCGAAAGTTGCCCGATGGGTGGGTGGGAAAACCCATTTTCCGATTTCCGTGAAGGTAGCAATTGTCGTTACGTCGTTTCTTTCGTATGATACCTCGTTACGAAACACAGACCAAATAATGGCGGACGGCTAGTGGTGGCACGTGATGGTGAGAGAATGCACCATCTGGCTTGACTGTCCCATGTGCACCATGTACGGAAGATCATGTTTGCCGTGGATGATAAAATATTAAATTAAAAGATAATTGAAATTTTTCGTCCAACGCTTTAACATTGTACCGCGCTGGCCTGCTTCCCGTAACAATGTTTCGTTGGGGGCCTGTTTTATCCTAAAATGTTCGTTTTTTTCCAAATATCCTTTGTGTTTCTCCTTTTGCGTTGTACTCGCGCTTAAAGTCGTAGGATAAAAAGCATTATTTTATTACACAATTTAAACTCCTAATAATATCCCGTGGCATACCATCGGTGAGCATTTTTGCATGTTCATCCGACAGGCAAGCCCACGGTTAGAAGGTTCGAATCAATCAAACCTCTGCACGTGCTTTTTCTCAGCGTTGCTCTAGAAGGTACATCCGTCCTGTGTAAAGATGGCAAAACCGGGAAACAATAAACACTTCAATCCTGCTTGTGGCTGTCGAACAGTTTGACCGTAAGGCATCATTAAAAGTTTACGTTACCACACTCCAGTCCTCTATTCTACGATAAAGTTCTGCCCGAACACCGAAGCGAAGAATAGATTCCTTCTAATGGCGATGGGTTTTTGAGAAGGGGATCATCATGGCAATGTAATGAATTTGCTGCCCGAAGGGGAAGATCTAGGTGGTACTGTTATAAGAATAGAAGCACTAGAAAAGTGAAGAAAATTACAACAGGAGGTTTTTAAAGAGAGCCTAGAAGTGATATTCTTAATGAATTGTTCGTCTCATTTATATGAATCGTTACTAAGAGTAATAACAAAACATTATTTAATTCGGCTGACCTATATCAATTTTATAATTATTTTGATTTTAAAACTATACATGGATTCAACACATAACGCATAAATATACAAATTTGCACACACAAAACACAATGTCCGCAAACGCAATAAGTCCTTCCCAATCAAACAGCACCGGCCCAATCGTTGCTGCTAATCTGTGCACATGGCATTATATGTACCCAATTGTACCGGTGCTCTCATTAACGGGTAATATTTTTAAGCTCTCACCTGTGGTCACTGTAGTGAAATTTCATTATTTTATTCCTCATGATAAAAACAAATCGAACACACGGAACAGCTTGAAAAAATAATGAAGTACAGCGCCCATTAATCGTTCCACCCTCGATATCATCGCCCACTCAACAAGACTGCAAACGAAGAATGAAAATTGAAAAACATTTTGATACACACACCTGCACACACAATGTCCGGTGTAAAAGTCAACCCTTTTGCCCATCGTAATGAGCCATCAGCAATGTACAGTTTTGCGCACATCCGCATTCATTCATCATCGCGCTCGTCAATGAATAATGAATTGGTTCGAAATTATCGATAATTGCCCTTGTACTTAGATGCTGTGCCGTTCCGCGAAACGGCTATAATGTTACGTTTCTGTGTATTTGCTTTTTACTCACAGCCGTGTGATGGAATGCCATTTTCCATGCCCACCAGCATTTACTGGCCATCAATTACTAACGAAGCGCGCGCGTTGATAACCTTCGTTAATGCAGAAAAAGAAACCACGCCACGCCATTTTGTTGACATGAAATAAAAGGTACAATGTCATTTTATGTACAATGAGATGCAATCACCGTTTGATGTGGGGAGATGATAAATCGTACCATCGCCCGGTTTCGAATGGGGTTAACAGGAAACAAAACAATATTCGAGCTGTGCTGTAAAAGGTAAATAAAATGTGATTTTTCGTTTAAATCGTTGCATAATAGTATTTAATTTGAAAGCTATTGTGATGAACAGGAGGAAATAAATAAATTTCTAAAACATTTCCGATTCAAAATTATTTGTATTATTTTTATGAATTAATAATTGACGATCAGTATCAATTCGTTCAAAAGATGAAAAAAGGAATGTATCTAATTAATCTTCTGTAGTTATTTGATTCAAATTTCTGTTACGAATTAATTTTATTGTTTCCAATTTAAATAAGCTAAAACATCACAAAACGAATATGTAATAGAGAATATTGGTAAAATACAAATAAGATGCCCTGCCTTAGATTCGTCTAACCACCATGTCAACGCAAGCGTTATCCCAGTACAATCTACGGTATCTTGCGAATCGTTTGCGAATCCAATCCATTCAAAAAGCCCGCATTTCTAGCGTGGATCACGTAACGATCATATCCTCCATTACAGCTACGTATCCCTCGAATGACGAAAGCAGATGAAAGCAGCAACCGGCTAAACGGAAGCGGTTGCCAAGCTAAAGCCGCAGATGGATCTTTCCCAACAGACCGGAAGATTAGTTCGTCAACTGAAGCGAATCCGCATCCCGGCGGAAACGAAGGGCTTACGGGTAGGTGATTGTGATATCGGTACAGAGGAGAGATGGAGAGAGTTGAAAAAAATCGCAACCACCATTACAGTTACACACAAATACACCCGAACGCAGCCGTAGATACGCATACATTCATCAATCTAAACGAACGTACGAAAATGGACGATGCTGACGATCCCGAGGAAAACCCATCATCAGCATTTCGATTAACAAAATCCCACCGCAAACCGGGAATCGGTTGTGGGTTTTTTTCTCTCTCACTACTCCTCCCTTCACACATATACCTGTCCCACCCGAGTCCCATCCGTCTCCTTTACACGAAGGACATTTCATTATGGGACCGGGTTCCGGTGGACGTTTTAATTCAATATCTAAAATCCAATTGTAAAATCTCGAGCACTCATTTCCAGCTGTGCCGTCAGCAGCCGAACAGCGAGGTCCATTTTGTGCGGGCGAAAAAGGGAAAAATCCAAATGCAACACGGTACCCATCCAATGTTCCGTCGTTGCACTACGGGTTTGCAATCCTAGCGTCCCGTACGCTAGGAAAAACCGGGGAATTCATCACCAGACCCAGTTGCCGGGTGACTAGTAGTATAGTTTGCGGTTTGCGTTCCGGATCGCTAAACGGAACCTCCGGATGATAATGGGTCTGCGGTTAGGTTGACTGCGACTAGACCCAGTGACATTCAACCGAGCTGATACGATGCCAACAGCAGGCAACACGGACATTTCGAGGGAGTTGAATCGTAGAAGAAAAAAAAACGCATCTCCTACGGTCTTTACGCTGCATGCATTGTTCACATCGTTAGGCGAATATTTCTTCCAACAGTCGTGTGAAAATGTGTGGTTACTTTTGAAATATTAACAAATTCTTAAGGTTACCAGTAAGGGCCATTTCATTTCATATATTCTATGGAAAGGCTATTCCCTAATTTTTAATATGAATATTAATATGCTCATAAGAATAAATGTCAAAAGAAATCTTCAATTAATTCTCCTATAATTGATAACCTTTATCTAATGAGTACTTACAGTAACCTTTCCGCAAATGTCCAAATGTGGTAATCGAGACATTAATTTTGGAAAAAAAACGTTTTATCAAATTCAAAAATCTATTATAATATCTCAGTCATAACTCATTTGAAATTAGTTTGGAATTTTGCATCAAAATTCATTTCCTTGTCATTAACTATAACGATGTACAAACAACCACCAATACTGTTCTCAAGCATCATCACCCCAATTACAAGACATCTTGATTGATACGAGCTCAATTGAACTATCGTCCATCGACGATTGTACCGTCTTCGTCTATGCGAGTAAACTTCCACCGCAATCATCAACGGTCGCAGCGAAAACCGACTCTTCTAACTTCAACGTTGCTAACTCTCGTCTCGATTTCCCGTTCCAAGTAACGCTGCGAACAGCCAATGCAGCCAATGCCCTTGCCCGAAAACAGTGTCAAACACTGCAATCATCAAACAAATAGCTTTCTAACGAACGCAAACGGAACCCAAACAGCGTCTACAGAGCGCATCGAAAGCCACCGCCGTAATTCGTGTACGTTTCCGATATTGCCTCAAGTGGTTCCCGGTTGCGAAAAGGGTTCCGACCTACTGCTATCGTTTGCACTGACCGGTACATCGTTTTGCCGACCGAAATATGTCCTGTTTCCCTTTTCACGTACGGGTTGAGATTCGACAGTGCGTCCATGATGGACGGAGGAAATTTCTGCTGCCGTCAGCACCGATCAACATCAACGTCGTGTCTTTTTTCTTCGATCGCCTTACCGAAGGATGCCGCTGGAGGAAGTAGTAAAGGGCTGTGTGGTAAAATCCATAATTTTCATCTCACTGCTTCGGCTGTGTCCGTAGTACGGCACTTTCTGTCCAACCAAGCCGCCTCGCATTATTGCTTGTGCAGGCAGAAACAATTACCATAATAAACAAATCCTACCAGCAAATACAAACACCACCAACCGGCGGGTCCAACCGGGACCATTCTTCTTTCCCGTCCATCTTGGTGTGTTTGTGTGTGTGTATATGGACACAAAAACACAGATTGTGGTTTTGCGGAATTAGTACAATTTTATTCCAAACCCCAATGCTCGGCGAGAGCCTTTGCACGACTCGGACACGGTCCGAAAGTGGAAGCCTTTGCAGACCCACCCGGGAGACTATCCCGGTGGGATAGTGGTTGAGGTTGATTTCATGTCGTAGTCATTTGTCCGAAACGAACGTCCATACGAGAGCTAGACGGTGACGAGGGGCAAGTAGGTTGCAGAGAAGAGGAAAAGTGATCGGCCCAAACCCGACCTCACAATCAAACTACGATCTCTAATACAACTCGTCTGCCGACGCAAACGCAACACTAGAGTCTAAACGTTTCCAGTGCGCATTGCCGTCCGAAACCGATTCCAGCGTTGAAGATGAAGTTCAAGCACCCGACTGTGAAGACTGTATTTCCGGCTACAGCATACATATGGTCAACCATTAATTAATGCGTCTGTGGGCGTCAACGAGACGATGCTTCTTTTTCTTTGCCACAAGTTCGATCGAACGACCGTAAGCAAACGGTACGTTACCAAATCAAAGCAAAACCAACCATTACCATTCGATTGTTAATATAGTACCCAAAAGGGTATGACCCCTAGCTGTATGCAATCATAAGTTAACACAGATTGTAGTGACTGAAAATTTACTATGCAAGAATGAATAAACTCAGTTTTTGAAGAATTCTGTAGACCGTTAGACGAAAAAAAAGTTATCTAATTGCATACTTTCAGGCGTGCATAATTAAAAAACAGAAAAATCTACCACGTACCCTAAAAATTGGTCTTTTATCAACCAAAACGCACATCTTTCTGCTGTCAAATTGCTTCCGATATCCAAAGCAATGAATTTCCTTTTTGAAACATCAAACAAACACCCGGCACAGGAAGCGGCTGCAATAACGAAATATATTGTTTTTAATTCAACACCACTGTACGGGACGCGTTTAGACACATGTATGTGTGTGTGTGTGTTTCTTTTCCCTGCACAGACTTAGACAAATGTCACCGAATGATGGTGGTGGTGCTGTTTGTTAGCAGGTTTTCCGCTTTGCAAAACCCTGTTAAAAGCAATAATACCCCATTCGCATGTATGGCTCGCTGACAAAATATCTTCCGTTTATTCTCACACATGATTTCCTTTTGCAACATTTTTTTTATTTGTATTCTCTAACCCAAACATAAAATCTGCAAAACGGGATCATAACGAACTCGAACCAACAAAAAAAGGCCTCTTCAAAATGGTGTCCGAACGGACAACGTTCGATACAGTCAATTTGCCAGTTCGCTGAGGCGCGGGTTTTTGCCGAAATTC
>KI424335.1:7434-18821 GCA_000473375.1 Anopheles culicifacies
GCATGGAGAAATTTATAATTTTCATTTTCCATTCAGAATTGATTTTTATTCCAGTGCCATAAATTATGCGTAAACCTCTAACGCACGATCATGATTAGGTATTTAAATTGAATTTTAACGCATCCTTTCCGGAGGGTTTTGTTTCTTCTTTCACGATCACCCCAACAGCTGTAGCATATTAATCTTCCGGGATAAAATACAACCTGCAGCCGTAACGACGCCGAGCGATAAAATGTGATATAAAATATAATTTTGTCAAAATCCCACTACGGTGTGCAAAGTGGTGAAAATGTGATGATCGCTGTATCACTTTGTGTGTGCAGCAGTGTGTCAATGGTGAATGAAAATGAAATGGCACACACACAAAACACACGAAAAACCTATACGCACAAAAAGCCATTAAAACCATTTTAATGGCCGCACTTACGTCTTAGGTAAAAATAAAATTCAGTCGTAAAAATATTGACAGCAATAGCAAGTAGCTTTTTTGCGCGGACCGGATCGAAACATCCGTCCCGGCGAACGGCAGCAAGATCGCGATCGAGCACGATCTAAGACGGCGGATATGACGGGCACAAGCAAACGCACACTGCACTGCAATGCCCTGACTGCTGTCGAATTTGGCCACACTCTTCCCTCTTGATCCGCTGGCACCCTTCAATGGCCAAACCCCGAGATACCGGCGAAAAATAAGGGCCCGGGTCTGGAAATTATGTCTACAATCTACAGTCCGAGCATAAATTAACTGATCGTGCCGTAAAATGTGCCCTCGACTGCCCGACGGGCTGCTGATCTCTCCGTACCGACAGCACCAGCCGGAATGTGCCTCGCACTAAACCTCCAATCGCAGGATGCGCCATAAACTTTCAACCACCAACCCCAAATTGCCTTTTAATTGGGATCTCTTCCTTCCGCGGGTACACTTACCGCGCGGTGCCGGGATGTCTTTTTTTTATTTTGGTGTGGATCTTTGATGCAATTTTTCCACTCCCAGTTCCACTGGTGTTAGTTTTTTTTTGTTGCCGTTCCGGATGCTTCACGGTGCACCAGACGGAAGAAGCTGCACGAGAAGTAGAAAAACAATCCAAAAACGTATTACTAAAATGTCTCTTTTTTACCCTTTTCTCTTTTCCCGCTCTGTCTCTCTCTCTCTCTGGTGTGCCGAAAACGCCAACAACACCAACAGAAGCCGCCACATGCGAGACGATCAAGTGCAAGGATCGGCAGCACTGTCTAACGGATCTGAAAACGCATAAACCGCGGTGTGTCAGCTGCAGCTACAAATGTCCCCGCACGAAACGCCAGCAGGTAAGTGTCAGGCTTCACGTTCCATGTTGCCTTGTATGTTGTTTTTTTTTCTCTCTCTCTCCGTTCTCTCTGTATCGTCTACTTCGCCAATGTTCTGTCGATGAAATGTAACCGTGATTGATGCATTCTGTCTGCACCGTGCCAAAGTTCCGTGTCTTTAAGTGTGTGTCTGTGTATCTCTTCGGTGGCGATAAAACCGGGGAGCTATGACCAGGCTGGATTATAAGCCAAATACAATCATTCAGACGTTTTCCTCTCGTTTTACCTTTCCCCTTTTTAAGACCCTTCTCCATGCAAAACCTTCCTAAGTCGATTGTAAACAAAAATGCAAATTTCATCTCCACCCAGCACCGCCAGCTCTGCACCCGCGCCCACATTAATCCTTCCCATGTGTAACAGCAGCATGGCTGGAATCGTGGCTCGATTGCCTAATGCATTCCCGCGATCTCGGTTTAGGGGTCCCGATCGTATCGGTCTCCCCGAAACGGAACCATTATTCCCACCCAAAGCTCTCGTGCGCACCCCTTCGTGCGCGGTTCGAATCGATTTGTCGATTGCTTTTCAATGAGCGTCCATTATGCTTTCAATCGAATTTGGCGTTTCGCGTCGTTTCGTCTCTGTCCCAACCCGGACGGTGTACATGTAAAGTGCGCGCACAATCGAAACGAGGCGCTTCAAAGCGCTAGCCCCAAGATCCTTGTCAATGCAATTGGGCGTGATCATAATTCATGGCTCCTCCTTGGCAGCGTCTCGTTCTTTGCATCGCCACGCTTCTATGAGCTGCTTACCGTATTTGCATGCCAGCCCAAGCGGGTGTCCGGGTCCGTTTCCATCACACACAATCGATGTAGCATTTCCTTCCACATCCACATCCGCACGTCCGCATCTCAACACGGCGCTCGGTACGCTGAATGTCCAAAAAATATGTCTTCCCGCAGAAATGTTGCGCAGATCTCCTGTTTTTTTTTCTTTAAATGGTTTTACTTCTTCCTTTTCCACATCCCCCATACCTACCCTACTCTTTTGGCTGTGTAGCGTGTCATTTATTTTCGACCGAACCGTCGATTCGGTTGCGTGGACAGGCGGGCAATAAAAGAAAAACACTCGCAAATATGCATGCACACATACACACGCAGAGAGGGACAGTGCTGTGTGTATTTATGGGCCAAAATATGCGCAAAATCCCAATGTAGACACCTGCTGCGCCGGTTCGGCGATTGATTGCATCGCAGATGCATCACGATCCGTCGCGCGGTTTGGCACGCTGATAGACGGCGACATTGATGGAAATATTGGAAAGTGTTCGTTCTTCGTTTTTCTTTTTTTTCTTTTTGGAGGTAGAGATTTATGTGTTTCTGGAACGATTTTGTTTCTACTATGCCTTCTTGGCATGGGAAAATATTTTATTACGAGGATTTGATTTACAGTTTTGCCAAATTGTTTTGTTGTACATGCGATTTGTGTCAGCGTTATGCTGAGTTCTAAATTTGAAAATTTTGCAGGTTATTGTAAATCTAAAATATAGTGTAATTAGCCATGATAGACGAATATAATGAGACCTACTACCAGTGCCATAAATAAATAAAAACTAAATGCATGAAATAATGTAAACTTCATTTAATTATTTCCCGAAATCATGTTCAGGAATACTAAAAAAACACGCAAATAAAAATGTTTATTTAAGATAATCCTAGATTTATTTTACATTCTGTCTCAGATTATTCCCTTGCAATTGAACTCTAAAGATTAAATGGACAAAGTCTTTCGGTGTCATTCAGATTCAGAGCATGAAGATTCTAACAATTTCTCTATTGTTTGTGGACACGTCGAGAGCCAATAACTCTTCTGCAGATCACCACTTAGAACACGAATAATCCTCAGTTTAGATGAAATGCAATATATAAGAGGTACAGGTGATGCTCTACCTTATCGTAACTTCTTTTTAGGTCTATCTGCTATTTATGTTTTTGAAGACTTATTATTACCTCAAAGACTGGTAGTATGTCTGCGCTATTGGATCTTTCTGTATTGAAGATATATTTATGAGTATGCCATAGGACCATAGTAGTTGAGTACAGTCTCTGTCATTGTTACTACGAAAATTACTCAAACTGCTTAAGGATATTCAATAAAATGGTACGGCCTGATGTTTATCCATAATCTTAATAGTTGCTTTGTTAATGTCCGTCTCAAAGAACATCGAGCTCTAGAGCATCTTGAATATCTTTGGAATTTGTGACCGTAGAAGTAGAACTACCAAACATGAGTTCGTTTTCAAGAAACATAGCTCTAATATTCTCTACTAAAGTTCCAAACTAGGAAATCTTTATTCAGTTTAATTTCCATAATACGTTATACTACTTACATCTCACCTAATAATGTTATTAATTCTTCCACTATTTTCTAGGGCTATGGTAAATCATACCGGGATGCCAAAAACTACGCATTCAACGATCACATCAAGCTATGCGGTACCAACAACCGAACATATCACTCCTGGTGCCACATGCAAAAGGATTCCTGCACGACGGGATTTTACATCGACATCCAACACAGCGGCTCATGCGCCTTTGGAAGGTAAATAGTACGCTCGAAACGAAGAAAATGCTAAAAATTTAACATTTCCATCCTTTTCCCTACTTTTCACAGATAAAAAAACCCCCCACCAAAAGGATCTGAATGACCAAAAGGGAAAAACTGTCGAAAAATAAAGTTTGTTCAAAGCATCAATGATCCAGCCACTGAAGAAAAAGGATACAATAAGACAGAGAAACAAAGATAAGCGATTCAAACGAAGCGTTTTAGACAAGAGTGTAAAGATATACTTATCGAATGGTACATATATTTAACTGTAAATTCATAACAGATGCAGCAGCAAGGCATACATAACGCGCGCAAGTGTTTTCTCGTTTTGTTTTATTTATGAATGAAATCCGTCTTTTGTCGTTAAGTTATTTATTTGCAAATCCAAAACAACCGAACAGTAGCGTGTCGTGCATCTTAACAGTAACGCAACTACAATTAGCTGGTTGTACATACGGAAAAGGGATTCGGAAGCTGTAGTTTACGCATTTTACGCAATACTGCTACAAATAGAATCAGTAAGCGTAGGTATATATTTAACATATTCCTTCCTAGCGCTCCCCCTTTTTTCCTTCCCCTCTATCCCCATCTACCGTTTACCCAAGCACCCATTCAAGAAGGTTATGATTTTAATAGCTTTAGTAACTGTTGTTTTTTTCTGTTTCGAATTTCAAGCACTATTTATTGTACCTTAAACGGTTGTTTTGCTACCGAGCACAGCCGAACACACACATAAATGCCGAATGGAGGAAGGAATGGAGGAAGTAGTGAAAATCACTGATCGATTGTCGATAGGATTTCCTAGGAATCGAAACCAAAAAAAAAAACAGAAACACACGAAAACAACATCCAACAACACGATGTACTTTAAAAAAACGCTATCTATTGCGATAAAATTAATCATCTTTTACAAGTTTTAAAACAAATTGAATATGGAAGCTAAGCTGAAAGAGAGATCGTGGTCGTGTGTATAAAAACGGGAAAAAAGACGATGCACGATGTTGATGCGGTCGGTCGGCCACAGTTTCATCGATTTCTTGTAACGAAATAATAAATGGTGCTCCACACACACTCACACACTGTGCGAGCGATTCGTTTTATATACATTAAAAAGACAAATCAAATGCACCGTAGCCGTTTATTCCTTGTGCCACCAAACAAACAAACAAACAAACAATCATTGACACGTTTTTAAGAGGATGAATTTAGTCGGTTTCTTCAAATCCACTCTGGTTGATCAGAAGTATTAGACAATTTGGAAGTTTGTCAAAGTGGTCGGTACGGTAAAACAAATAAGAACACAACTTTCCCCTTAGCTCATACTGGAAGGTAGAGGTATGAAAAGTTTTAAAACAAACATAAAATACAGCAAAAGAATGATAAGAACACCCCCTTTAAAATAGTAGAACAATTGCATAGTATGTCGGTGGTTTAGTGGTCTTTAGGCTAACCGTAATGAGCAGCAGCAAGCATAGCTCGATCCCAAACAGTAAATAAAGCGATCCTTTCTCATTTTTTTGTAGTTAAAAGGATGCGAGTATGTGTCGAACATGAAAGCGGTATTAAAATTTGACTGATTTTTAGACAAACAAAAACAAAAAAGATAGATGAAGCTACTCTTCACCCTAGTGCATAATCCTAACAGAAGCAAACACATGTACCACCAGCAAACATTAGGCGAATCGTTCGTATATATCTAAGTAGCGGCGTATCTGTTGTTTGGGAGTGCTAGAGAAAATACGTTTTACAGCAAATTACAAAATCCAATGTATGGAAGGTAAATTAATTACACAAGTTACACAATCTCCTTGTTGGTAGACGAAAACTTTAGTAACCAGATCAGTTTAGCAACCTTTTAATGTTCATCTTCCGTAGACGAATTCATGCACCCCAAATGCAAGGTGTTTGAAAAGAAAAAACAAACCTAAAATCAACATTAAAACAAAAAAACAAACAAAATTATCTATAGAAAAAACAAAACCCGCACTGATATACAAATGGTACATGAAACTCCCAAATTAAACTATAATAATAACAAAAGGTCAATTTTAAACTTCAAAACAAGTAGAAAGAAATGAAAAAAAAAACAGGCATTTCAAAACAAGCAAAGGAAAGTAGAAAACATACCCTCTCCGTAAAGAAAGTGAACGCAAAAACAAAAAAACAAAACAAAAAAACACAGCTCTAGTAAAATAAATGTTTATTCATGTTGATAAAAATTAAAAGTGATCTTCACGACTAAAAGTGACCAAATCGTTCGTTTCGTTGTGGGTTTTTGTTCGTGGTTGGGAGAAATATTTTCCTCTGAGGTGAGTTTTTTATGTTTCATTTATTTTTTAAATAAAATAACTCTTCCTGAACACTAAACTACCTTAGCCACGTTAGTGATCCGTTAACATAACCACAATCCGTCGGATTGTAGCTAGTTTGCATACCTTTAGGCGTATATCTCTAATCTATTGCTCTATCTTACTTGAAATGGTAATAAATAGTTAGTCAATAAATATGTTGTACCAGTTAAGAGAAGAGACCTCCCTCTTCCAACTACTCGCTGTCTGGCACGTCTTTCAGTGTCATCTCTGTGACGGTTTCCGGTGTTGTTGCAGTTCCCGCACCGTAAATCACCTGTCGCTTACGATTCTCCAGAAAATCATCAAACCAATCCATACCGTCACGGGTCTTGAGCTTGTTGCGTTTCTTGGTCGTACCGGTTAACTTACGGCGTCTCGTCGTCGGAACGTACTGACCATTCATCATCATCGAACCCATCGAACTGGGTCCGGTAATTGGCATATCGCCCAACACGTTCGTTGGTCTGTTCGACGACAGGACTTGCTGGTGTGGGACCTGTTGCTGAAACCCGGGATATCCACCCGGTATGAACTGTTGTTGCTGACCGGGAAGTCCCACCGGGACACGATTTTGCCCGATCCAGTTACCAAAACCCTGTGGCACAAGCTGCTGGAAAGAGTTCTGAGCACCGTTGAAGAAACTACCAAATCCACCTCCCGGACCTTGCTGCGGGAAGTTCCCCTGTATGCTATTGGCTAGCTGATCGAGTGGGTTCTGCTGTGGTAGGACCTGGGGAAAAGAGGACTGCAGATTTTGGTACAGATTGTACGGGTTCAGATTGGCCGGCAGTTGACCGATAAAGTTAGAGAACACGTTCGGTGGTGCATCGTACAGTGGGGCATGCTGTGGGTGCTGCGGGCGATACTGATGTTGCGCATGATGATGATGAGGAGGAGATGGTGCAAATGGTGCGTTCGGTATGCCGTATGGATACTGTACTAAACCTTGCCCGGGACTGTACTGTTGGTCCCGTATGTGTCCCAATATTGCTGCTGCGTACTGAGGATCGATAACGCCTGGATCTAGGATCGGGTTGTACGTGGGATTCAGATTAATGTGCTGCTGTTGCTGAAGCGCGGCTGCAACTGCTGGATTGATGGTGCTGGCCTGTTGATCGTACGCCGGGAAGTAGCGATCCTGCGAGCCTGGACCGGAAGGAGCGGGCGCTGGGAACGATGCTACCGTTTGCCCGTTCGCTCGCTTTATCTCCGTTTTGGCCCGATAGCCACCTTCATCTGCAACGAAGCTAGTGATGATTACCGAGCCATCCGGTTGCATATAACCGTACGAACCACGGACGGTACCGTTGTTAAGCTTTTCCTCATCGCGGAACTGTACGTTGCCGCTCTTTGGATCCTCGATTTCATATCCAAACGCGTACGTTCCAGGACCTGGGCAATTAGCGTACGAAAAGGCAATTTATTTGAATGAATATTACAAGAAAACAGTCAAATTTTACATTTCTTACCATAAGGATCGATAAAGTTGTACATTGGACTCTCCAACGACTGAACGCGCTGTGTGATTGGTGCGTAATCGGGATAGCTACGTATAAGCTTTGCTGTTCGCTGTCGTTGCTTGGACGTTGTATCATCAATTGCATAAGCGCAGGCGCATAGCGCTAGCAGAAGAAGCGCCTGATAGGAAGACACAAATGAATTCAATTCATAAATATGCGATGAATTTTTTTACGTAATCTACACCCTGTTTATGTATATTTTAAACTGAAGAAAAACAAATTTCAAAATTCTAAAAATTAAACTAAAATCTAAGAAAATCTTTGGTTTGAAAAAGATTATTAAAATTCAGCTATAAAGGTTTTTTTTAATTTTAAACTTTAAACCTCCAGGATAGATTTGATTTTTGTTTAATTAAATATAAGTTATTAAAATCCTATTATATTTTTGCTGAACTGCTTTCTAAAATGTCTAAAACGATTTAGTTATTTACTTATTTGCCAACCAACAACCAAACACTCTACTTTTATAAAGTTTCCTTGATTTGGATTTAAAATTAAGAACTTTTTTGCTGTAAATTATGGACAACTCATTTAATAAATTGACAACAACCGCCATTTTTACAAATGCCATACAACGTCATAAAAATAAAGCTCTACAGACCGCACGCTATTCACACCATGCGATAATATACAATCTTCTACATAAATAAATATTTTTCTCTTGAAATTATCATATATTTCCCAACGAAAGTATTGTACTACTTTTTCGCTTGTGCTTTTTTTGGGGAGCATTAAAACGCTCTGAAAGCTTACAGTTCCCTCTTAGCAGCAACCTGATTAATTGAGCAACTGTCCACTTTCATCCGCAACGTTTTCGAGCGATCATTATTCTTCCTCAATTGCTGACACCGGCATCATATTCCAATTAAAGTATCGCTTGATCTGCTTCAGCGCTTGATGATGATCTGGATGCCGAGTGCACTCAACGGCCGGCAGAGATATATTAAATGAGCAACAAAACCACTACCAACCCCCTTGAGAGACAATTTACAAACATCTCATCTGCCGCTTAAGTGATCGCGGTCGCGTGTAGGCTGCCGTACTGTGTTCCACCGAATCCAATTCCGATTCTACTCAATCCACCCACAGCACACATTGACCCGCCGGGGCCGGGTGACTGCTTTTTTTTGTCGTTCTCACAGCCCAAATCTTGCTTGCACGGCATCTGCTTTGGGAGTTGTAAGAAGCACAAGCGACGAACGTACCATTCGAAAGGCAATGCAAATGGGGGAGTCAGGACGTTCACAGGTAACTGTTAGAATTGCATCCACACCCCCATTCGCGGGAACACTTTCACAGCGGGTTGCAACTGCACCCGGGAATGGACCCGCTCGACGTCGTAGATGGCTCAATTTTTAATTAAATTTCGTATGTCTCGTTTGGTCACCGCACTGACAGACAGCTGCCAAAAGGTGAATGAACTGCGCAAATGAAGGAAGCAAGCACGATACACGTTGTACTCATTCAAGTCATCCCGAACGATCCGAGCTGATCGTACGGTGCTGATGCTCTGCAGTAAGCCAAACCTGTTCTAGCTAGATAAATATAGGCCATGGTCCAAAAATGGTCAACCCACCTCCTCAGGCGCCGTCTATGGTAGCTAATGTGTTTGTTAGACATAAGCCTTCCCCCCCTCTCCCCCAGAATCACACCCCTGCAGAACGGAGGGACGGTTGATTTAGAACTGCTGCGGATATTGCCGACGATCGGATGAAGAACACCATCATCTTTCGTCAGCTGGTGGACCGAAAACCCGATCCCGATGCAATTTGCCACGCTCATTAAGATGTTCTAATCCGCAATTATAATCGACTTAGAGCTTTGCGCATCGTTACAGAGGACATTTAAGCGTTTCCATCCGCATATGAATGAAATCATTCGTCGGTCTATCTGCGCCTCTACTGGCAAATCGATTTATCTTATCGAAGAAGTTAAGTCTCTTTATGATGTTTCTTATTGCTTCCTCAGGTTTTTATGGGAAAATGAACGATTTATTTTATCTAATGCTAATTTACATAAAGTTGTCTATCCTAACTTTAGCTTATGTTGTTGGTTGATTAAGTGTCAAGCATTAATAACTGATAAGCTTTTTCGTAGGTGGCACTGGTCGATGATTTGTTTTTGATTAGCACTGTTATTGTTTATCTCCTATTTTGTCTAATTTATATTGCTCTAGCTTACCTTGAGCAATGTTTAGCAATATTTTCTTTGATGTTTGAATAGTATGAGTACTTTTATGAATTAAGCAATATTTTTTTCAAAAAATGACAACAATAAAAATAGTAATTGATTTTTAACTGAGCTGAGAGTAATCCATGAACCAATATTTTGAGATTATTTTGTACTTATTCAACATAAGCGATACTCAACAGAAAAAGTTCCAAGATAACATTTTTCTTCTGAAAATTGTCTTCAGTTTCTGCTAAGGAAAAACTTTTACAAAAATAACTTCTCTAAAAAAAAGCACTCGTCAAGTGATATTATAAAACATAAAATACGGTAGTTAAGTTATTAGGTTCTAATGTTTTCTAGATTTTCCGGCTAATAAAATATTGAACATTCGGGTGGAATATTTTGGATTCCCAATGAAGATTTCCCAAGTTTGGGTTCTTTTTCTTCTTCTGCTATGACTCTACAACCTCAAGAGGTCTAGGAGACTGTCATTTCTGACTTTCGTGACTTGAATGTACCCCCGAAACAGGATAGTCAGTCCTACGTACGAAGGAACGGCCCGGATAAGATTCGAACCTCGCTCCTGTCCGTTCGAAGACCGGCGCCGCTATCTTCTCTGACCCGCTCGGATTTGGATTTAAGTATGGATTAATTAGATTTAATTAGTTATTAGACAGTATTTATACTTAATACCTCAACAACAGATATCCCTGAGACCTTAGATTGGAATGGAATAATAAACACAACAGAGTTGTATGAGCAACTAACTTCAAATTTCCCCCATCATATGTAATAATATCTTCAATATATCAAATTAAAAGATCACATCAATATTCTTGCTTTCAGCTGTTTACTAAACTCTTCAAACAGATTAAACTCTTTTAATTACGTTAAACAAAAAAAAACACACTTTCTGGCCACTAATACCTTGGCATAAGCTTCCACTTATCACTTATTGGCCACCATATTTTTATCACATTACTTTTGTTACTATTGAGCAGATAGATCTGCATCGTTCTCATAACTCACCTTCAATTTTACCCTCATTATGCTCGCAACTGAACTGTAACGTTGAAATTTCAATTGTGTCCACCCGGAAAATAGCACTCACACGTCCCTGTTACACTCCGTTCCCCCTTTACCGTTGCAGATTGTACTTTACACAATTTTTCACACCATCCAAATTACCCGTCACACTCATCTACCACTACTCCCCACTAAAACGTTTCACTTCCTTCCTTTTGTTTAGCGGAAGCTTTCCAGTTCCTGTCGGCTGTCGGCCCTCGGTCAGACTGATCTGCCAGCAACGTTCGGGGTGTGTATTTATAAAAATTTTGGCAGTTCGTCAGTCCGTCCGAACAACTTTCCGCAACGTACTAACACACCTTCAACCCATCCCGCAACTTCAACGCCCAACGCTCCTAAAATCCATTGTGACGACAATTTAGAGGTG
>AXCM01006637.1:0-14967 GCA_000473375.1 Anopheles culicifacies
CATGTTATTTATTTTTAATTAGAGAACTGCCAGACTGTATTGTTGGCTGAGAGTTATCGTGGAATAATAAAAAATAGTACAGAATTATGAATAGTTCCAAACACATACAAGTTCCCAGAAAATTCCAAATAATTACACAGACACAGAGTATCTGTCAAAAAGAAAGAACACGAATTTACAATATTTTAAAGACTGTGTCTAAACTTCAAAGTAAACAACGTGCTTTATAAGATATTCACTCCTTGACAGTGCCTCTGTACTGTGACTATTTTTTATTTCTAAAATAGTCTTTATTTTTAGTGGGAAAATTAATTACAGAACGTTTTTTAAATAATCATGAATATTTCTCAGTTCTAAAGCGGATAAAGCAATGTAATTTTGGAATTTTAAATTATAACTTTTTAAATGCTCTTCTTGCTTGTCTCTTGTCCTCCTAATCAACCTTCTTTTTTTTCTCTTTTCACGTAAATATTCTTCTTATTTTTTCTAATTCTTTTCATTTTTCTCACGGAATTGAACTTAATTTCATAAATCCTAGTTTTAAAGAAGTTTAAATTAACCTTTAGCCATTTATTTTTCAGCTAATTTTATTTTTTTAACTTAAGAGAACATAACCTGTACGTTAAAAATGAGAACCAAAAAAGGGAGCTCATACTGTAACTGTCAATAAGAAATTTATAAATAAGCTCCAACAATGCAAACACATATCTCCCATACGCCTTTTGTTCAGGATTCCTCGCATAAAATCATAACGCGTTTAAGACGCTAAGATTCTTTTCGGTTCCGTTCTCGTTGTTGAACGTTGAAAGCACGGTAACTGGCAAAGAAAAGTGGCATTTCCCATTTCCTACCTGTAGCGGTAACAGCCAAAGTCCTATACATTGAAACGGAAATGATGTTCCTGTAAGAAACGCAAAGTACGTGTGCGATTTCACGCACGTCTACCGTGCGCCTTATCATCGAAGACATTTGCATTTTCAACAAGCGCACCATCGGAAGTCATTGACGTACGGAACGGCCTTCATTCTAATAAAAGTTATTCAATCCACCGAAAGTGAGGCGTACGATGCTTTTAGCCAGTCATTTCTTGCGTTATTTGAGGTGGAATCATACCACGGTCCTTTCGGAGAGCACTGTGTATCGGCGGCAAGCTCAGCAGGAAACTCTCGCTTATGATAGTTTGGATTTTCCTTTTTCGTTGTGCCAGGTAGCATAGCCACCGATTGGTTCCTATGCAATGCGCCGACAAAGTGGAACGTGTCGGGAATGCGGGATAAACTTTTACGGAGGCCGGAAATTTAAACGTAAAATTTACGACTTTCCTTCTTCGTTCGATTCGGCTGGCACGGAAAACTGAATGTTTTGAACTGAAGATTTTGTTTCAAGTTTGGGAAATTGTTTAAAGATTTCAATAATTTAAAACTTCTTTGCAATGAAATCTTTGATAAAAGCGATTGATTGGAAAAGATTTAAAGTATTAGCAAAGCTTCTATTAATAATTCAGAATATTTGAAATTAATATTAAAAAGTTCCTTCCGTGCACCTGTCATGCATAAGTACGTTCATAAATCATCCAGTCGATAAAAGTTTATCAATTTGCCAAAGTACCAACACTCGTGAGCACAAAATTAAAAACCCAGTATGAAACAAAACACAAACACACACATCAGGAAGCACAAAACAAACAAACGCACCGTACACCCTTCAGATACCGCGTTACATGCAACTGGCACGTATCAACCCTCGACACACACACACGAGGCTCCAGGATGAAATTGGAAAACTTTTTTGATGAACCTTTGAGCTGCTAAGGCTGCCAAAGGTTGAGCAATGTGAAGTGTGATGAGCACCAGTAAAGTACCCTTTTTGGGCAACAGCAGATCACTTCGTGCGGCGACTCGTCAATCGTGGATGGAACCCCGTATTGGGTGGAAAATAAAACGACCCATCTCCAGCTCGAGGGCTCGAATGGTTTAAAGTGGGTGAACGTAAAACACAAACAGCTAAATAAACATCACACATGAAGCTGTAATATATGCCCATCGGGTCGTTCAATGTGTATTAAAACGAATACCAAAAATGCATCATTACTAATGGGGATGACTTTTGAGTTGGTTAAGTAGAAGTAAATTTAATAACTTTCAAGTTAATAAAATATATCCAATAATGTAGACGAACCAAACTCTAACATACTTGTAGATAAATGTGAGCAATATAACACCACAAATCAAATAATGAAGAAGGCGAACACAAATAGCGACTAATTGAATCATTTGCAGCACAAAAGCTCAATCAGCATTCCAGCATCATTAGCTAATCGCTGTATTGGATCTTCGGTTCTTTTTCATTTTTTTGTTGTCCACTTCCAGGTGTATTGTATCGTATTGGGCACGTTTCACACTCTCAATCTGTGGTCGGATTGCAAAACATGGTGAATCCCTCTTGAACAGCCCCTCGAACTCTTCAGCATCAAGCCTCAAGATGAAGGCAAACGCTAACACTGGAGTGATTTTTGTCGTCTGCCTGTATAGCTGCTTTCGCCTGTCCGTTTGTGGCGAACCACACCACAACGAGAAAGGAGAAAAATGATCATTTACATAATGACATTTAATTGAAAAGCCCTTCCTTCTTCTAGTCGGGCAACAGGCTATATGCTTGTATTCTGACCCGTTCGGTCGTTCCTCCAGCTGGGTTCAAAGGATCACTCACTTCTCTCGACCTTTTTAATGGTGTTGTGGTTTTCTTTATCTCGCATGTCTGGACGATACTAAGGGATGCAATATGGTGCACCGTGACAGTACCGTTAGACCTTCCACAGCTGGACTGTCAAAAGTGAGGCGCTAACGTCACCTTCGTATTCTATTTCCTACAGTGACCGGCAAAATAAAGTGTTCATTTCTCACATTTTTCTTAATTTTCTTGGTTATTAACTCACTGAAAGTTCAAACTCGAGTGGGTTATTAAGTCTTTCGACTTCTGGCAAAAAACAGTGCTTTGGACCAATAAGTCTAAATTCGAACTTTTCAGCCGAAGCGCAGGAATCGTGTTTGGTAACGATCCGGTGAGGAGCTTCAAAAACGCCACATCCCAAGAAATGTTTTTCGTGGGAAGGAAAGGCTTAAAAACTTGATTGAAAATGACAATTGATTCTTACATCAACATCCTGCGCGACAATCTGTAAGTATCAGTAATCAAGGCGAGTCTAGGGAAAAAAAAGCATTTTTCAACACGAAACCTACAGCTCTTGTTGAGCCAAACCTTTGAAATTGCTGAAACCACAGATCAATTCTCGAAACTATTCTCGATGAAAGATTGGATAAAACTGGTGTTACAAATAAAGAAACTTTGGTAACTCCTAAACAGTGGAAAAAAAGGATAGAAAAATGTGTTTGTGTTCAATTTTATGAAATATTTTCTTCTAAACATCCTATATAAATTAAATAAAACAAAAATCTAAAAACAAACTTCCAATATCAAATGACAAAATTAGGTCGTTTACCGAGCACGGGTAATGCTTGGGCTAGACCAAGGGTCTACAAACTACGGTTTGTGGGCCGCATGTGGACCACGGTGCCCTCCCGTGTGGCCCCCAAAGCGTTAGCACCGATTTGAATTTTAGTTCAAAACAATAAAGGTTTTTTTTTGTCAGCAAATAAACTCACAAGAGTTTAACATGGTATATGATCGATATATGAAATATGATTAAACTGCTTTACCACTCCACCATCACTCCGGAAAAATAGACATGATTAACTTTTAGTAGCGCTCAGTAACTACCAATGCAGCCCGCCAACTAAAAACTTTGGAGACGTCTGGACAGGACTGCCAAGGAGTTAAAGCCCTAGAGCATGCCTGGACGAAAACAGATTAACAGCACCAGAAAGCACCAGAGAACATGCCATATCGGCTTTAATAAATCATAATAAAATCCTACATAAGACATATAAATTACTGAATACATTTACATCTAAAACCTTAACATTAAACGGTTTATTCCTGCAAGTAAAACTTGAAAAATCGAAATGTTTGATTGTTGCATTTTGAAGAGTACAAAAAGTATATTGCAAAAAAATATTTCAGAAAGTTTGTCTATTTTTTTACCAAGAAAATTCATAAATTGAAATAAAAATTTTGGAATCGGCACTTTATTTTGCAGGTCACTGTACGTACAGCAAATCCCACTTATTATTTCTTATTAAGGCGACTTTCGTGTGAAATGCGTCCAAGAAATGGACTCACGTTTTACTCCACTAACATTTGCTGATTACCTATGTGGAGGATATGGCACTCCAACACACATCTGCAATTTAGCTAGGAGATGTTCTATGATTTAAATACAACGCAATTTACCAGCGAAAGAGCAGAGCGATTTCCTTAAAGCTCACTCTACATGGTAGATGGCAATAACAGATACGGAGACCCCCGACGGAGAGTTTCTACAATCTCCTGATAAGCTTGCTGAGTGCAGCCTTTCAACAGGGCTTTAGAAAAGTGGATGGCAAAGATTTCTTCATACCGAGAGGACGAGCTTCTTTTTACGCGTTTGGAAATCGTTTTATGCATAAAAAGAAATGTACGAACCCCTCACTCAGCGTACTCGCTTCAGCTGGATGTTGATTGATGATGCATAAGCTGCACGAGTAACGAATGTATTCCGACGGCACGCGGACATAAAATTCGCATGAACTCACTTACTCCGTATTCGTACTATACCTTAAGCTTACCCAGAACGTCCACCGTGGGGATTTTATTGAGTTGAGAATATTAGCAAAATACATCAAGAGAAAAAAAACTAACGAACAGCTTAAGCACTAAACTGTGTAAAGATTCAATCAATCATGGTCACTCCGATGGTAGGGATGTAACGGAGACGTTGAAAAGTGTTGGACGCTTTGGCAACTTATCGGACCGAGTCTTGACATCAGGGAAGTGGATCTTTACATGGTTGAGTAATGAAACCGGATATCCTCACTTCACGGTCGGTGTGCGTTAATACACCCCACACGCCACTTTCCATTTCCAAACGTTCCGCCGCCGTCGTCGTCGTTGTGCAGCGTGCCGTAATTCAAGATTTCTATTATTCTAGCCCATTCTAGAACGCAGCAAAACAACGAAAGCACTCGTCAATAATTAAACCTCCGCAGGCAGTCGTGCAGCCTCGGAGGGCAGTTATGCTGGTTCATACTATCCCGGTTGGTACGAAAACCACATCTCGTACGTACATCTCCAGCACAGCTGCACAAACTCTTTAAATAATCAATGAGACGCATGTGATTGTAGAAGAAGGAGAAGACTGTCTTTTTGCCCCTTTTTTCCATCAAAAACACCAGATTGCACTTTTCACAAGGCACAGTACCATATCAGAGTCAGGCTTATTAGGCACAAACAATCGGGCCTGTTACGAACGGTACATGGCGATAATGCCATTCCTGAAAGGCGATTCCCTCATCTCATTACCGACAGCACAGCACAAAGCAGAAAGGTGGAAAATGAAAAACGCATACGGCTCTTCAGTCAATTGTTAATGCATCAATTAAATCTTTCAACAGTACGCTGCAGTTTGGTATAAATTGGGTATTAGAGGACTATTAAGCTCTCGTTTGCAGAAAAATGGGGGAGTGATACGAATATCATTCCGTTGCCATGGGGTTTAAGTTCTGTACAAAGGCTAAATACGCTCTCCTTTTTCATCGTTGTTACGAATTCTCTTTCCCAATACCATAGTGACGGCATTATCAAGTGATTAGAGTAAGCAGATGGGATTTATCGCTCGATAGCTCTTTATCCATCAAATGGAAATGCAAAAATGCGAGTACAATGCGAGCCCTTCATCGTTTGTAGACGTCAATCCTATTAAGCAGATTCATCATAACATTCACCGCACTTACCATCAATCCTTAGCGATCCACCGGAAAGAATTTTGAAGCGTTTTCCGGTCCCGGTTAGAAGATTGATACCGTCACGCTGCCAACGGGGCGTCGACGAGGCCGGATCATGCAAGGAACCACCGAAGGTTGAACTACGGCACGGGAGCGTTGCCTTCGTACCGCTCGGAAGACTTTGGTTCGACGGTATCTGCTGCAGCAGTGGCGCAGGAATACTGTCAATCGGGGAGGTTACCTAAGCAAGACAAAGTTTTAGTTTGAAAAGAGTTGCATAACAACGAAAACCTGGAAGACTCACCTGTAAATACACCCGACTCGTTACCGATCCCGCCACGCTGAGTGCCGAGCAGACAAAGTATCCATCGTCCTCTCGCTGAACGCCACGGATCTGTAGCGAACCCTGCCCGGACACGTGCATATTGCCGTAGCTGTTGTTCGGGAACATGAGCGTTTGGGAGCCTTCGCGCGTCCAAAACACTGAAGGGAGTGGACTTCCGCCGGCGGAACATTTAAACGTCACCACTCCGTTGACGGTGACTTTTTGATCTTGCGGGCGTACAATAAACACTGGTGGAGCTGTTTTGGTTGAATGCAGATGTAGGAATCGATTAGAGAAGTCTTTATTGCAATACTTTTGATATATTTTCGGGGTGAAAATTTAATAAAATGTTAGGGATTTTTTCATTGGGACTTATGATGCAATTTAGAAAATCCACATAAAATACTTAAGTTTCTTGGAGTCTTTTGCCCTATTGTCTAATGTTCTAGTATGATATAGGGATTTAGAATTTCATCAACTGTCGCAGGAGCAGTTTGGTGGCCGAGGAGACCGAGGCGTCGGTCTTCGAACGGACAAGACAGAGGTTCGTTCGAATCCCATTCGGGCTTGTCCCCCGTACGTAGAACTGACTATTCTGTTGCGGTTAACTTCAAGTCACGGAAGCTAGAAATGGCAGGCCAAGACCTCTTGAGGTTGTAGACCCAGAGAAGAAGAAGAATTACTGTCTATATGACTCCGAGCAGTCGAAGGCAAAAATAGGGTAAGGTAAGCCACTGAATATGGAGGGATGGAGCACCATCAACCATAGGAGGATACAGTTCTATATTCGTGAGATTTTGGATTGCTTCAGAGCTTCTAAATCCTCTGCAGTATTTTGTCTCCACTTCCTAAATCTTGTTCTAGCCTATAATGACTAAAACGACTTTTAATGCGCACATAATTCCCGAATTAGAAAATCTTTCCACTATTAGGCACAATTCCAAAAAAATGTTCGAAATGTCGATTAAAGATTTAAGATAATTCATATGCATCTCTTAAGTTTTAAATAAGTTTCTACCCTGATCTAATATCAACTTAATTTTAGGACTAGTTTAACTACAAAGAACATTATTTAATTTGGAACACATTTTCAAATATGACTTCTGAAATACTCTGAACTTCCAGCAACTCATATTTTTAAATGAAATTTCTATAAAGCTACAGCAACTTCTTGTAAGGTCTTGTCTTGCCAATTTTATCTGTCGGGTAAACGATTCCCCATCCAGCTGTGCTTAATTTCTTGAGTATTTTTGTGAGGTTTGGCTCTTTCATGCAAGAAATTTGATAACCACTAGTACTGTAGCTTGATCTGAGGATCACTCGCTTAGAATATTTTCACTCAATTTAAACTACTTCTAATTTGAGAGATTGATAGCGAAAAATGCTTGACGGAGCCCTACAAATGTGTATGCAAATGGTCTCTAATGGTTAGCGTTGATAGGTTGGAAAACAAAAGTGAATTTGAGGTTTTTCGCTTTATCTGTCAGGTGATTAATGGAAACTTCCTGAGTTTCGGCTTGAATTGTTGATTTATTTCTTCGTCGAAGAAACTGTCTTATTTTTTTAAGTAACGACTTGTACTATACGACTAAACTCCTTTAGAGTGAGTTCAAAAGAATATATCATTTCATTAGCCATTTTGATTAAGAAGTCTGATGAACAATCCGTATTAACAGGATCCGAGAAATTTTGAAGTTTGCTTAAGGCAGAGCCTTTTTGCTGTCCGAAAAAGACTCCATTCTAATTTATTCAACTACAAAAACGTAACATTTGAAAGACGTTTTTGCTAAAAAGAACTCACAGAACAGCCCGTTTTATTACTTAAGTCCCTCTAAACAATGCTGTAATCTATTAGAAATCACTTTAATTAAAAAAAAAGAAACATTATGCGTAATACCCCTAAAATGTCAATTGGTGCTGCCAGTACCATGCTTTTCCGTTGTTTCGTACTAGCGAGCTAAAATTCGCGACTCCCAAAAAAATGAATTCCAAACTAATTTAGTGGTTTAGACAGAAAACCTTTTCGAATGCTCATAAAACCAAACCTCCAGAAACATAAGACACACATTCAGTTTGAAGCAAACAGTGAAGTATACCGCCGCCGATTTACGATTGTTTGCAGCTAATCTAGTGACACACAGCCACACAAAAACACACGCCCACAAGAAGCCCGACGGGCAGGAGACGACAGCAGGGTGCCAAAACCGTCGCCATAAAAACGCTTCCAATCGCAAACTGCGTTACCGCAAGAGGCAAAACAGAAGCAATGTTGGATCTCTCTGTGTGTATAAAATGACGCCACCATTGTAAGCTCCTTGCACGGGTGGTTGTTAAAATCTGATTCCCAATTCGAACGGTCATAAAATGCGCCAATTCGGTCATGCTGCTATAGGTGGCGACTGTTAAGCCTAAATGATGTGTTATGACGTGATCCACATGCTGAGGTTTTTTGGTTTCCACCCGTTTACTATCGGCAGTGATGCGAAACGCTTCATCTCACCAGCCGAAACATTATGTGATTGTCATAAATGTCATTCAAATTGCATTAATTACACTCCACTCATCTCATACGATACTTACTGTTAACGGTTAGGCTCGCACGGGCACTTATTACACCGACGGAATTTCTGGCTTCACAAAGGTACTGCCCATGGTCATCGGCAGTTACGTTGCGTATTATAAGACTTCGATCCTCCTCGGATATCTCCGCCCGTCCGACGGGTATGTCACCGTTCTGCTTTGTCCACAGGATTTGTGGTGCCGGATCGCCACCGACCGAACACTGGAACTGGACGCGATGACCCTCGAGTACGGTCGCATCATCCGGTTCGGCCACAAAGTACGGTTTCACTGCGAAGATGAGATCGGAAGATAGTAAATCATAAATTGGTAGATCTGCAGGCGACAAGGCTGATTAAAAATGACATAAATTATTCCCAATACCTGCCAAAGCGGGGGCCCGCTCAAATTAGACCCAATCACCAGCAAAGCCAAACGAAAGGCGGTGTCGGTTGTTTGTTATTAAAATGGTTCGATCATTTTTTATAAACCTTTTTTTTTTCATTTTTTTCCACCAGTTTTCCTCATTACCAAAGCGATATTTATCACCTTTCGCGGTAGGTAAAGATGTATAAAACAAGCTTTCTAAATCGCTAAACGTGTGTGATACAGCGTCACCAAGCGTTGGTGTGATGTGAACGAATAATTTAATTTGTTATGCAAATGGTTAGAAGCAAATGTGCGTTCAAACTTTTCTAACCGAACACTTCACTTCTATAATCCACTAACGATGATGAACCGCCTGTTTATGGAAGCCAGGTACATAATGATTTCTTTTTACTGTGGACATTAATCATGGTAGGTGAAAAAGGGTTGGAAGCAAACAGAAGAAGGCAAAAAAATGCATATTGATCTTCATTTCAATGGCCGAAAGCGACCCGCACTTTAAAAAAAGTGTTACTACGGTAAATCATCACCACCACCAACTCCCCCGGCTGTGGAAAATGGTCCCCTTTGCGAGCACACTTACCCTGGACGGTTAGTTTGGCGAGTCCACTTTCCCTCGAGCCAACCATGTTCTGGGCGATGCACTGGTAACGCCCTTCATCGGTCGGCCGCACGTCGCTGATCAGAAGGTTTCCACTGTCAACGATCCGTATTCGGGCCAGCTCCTTCGATGGTCGATAATCGTCCAACTCCAGAAAGCCATCATTCTGTGGTGGAGGGAAAAAAGCACACACAACAAAAAATTAAAACCCCGAAAAAAGGTTCAGAAGCGGACCATGATAAATTGTGATTGGTTGATGATAATGGTCTGGAGAGTGCGAAATAAAGCGAATGATGGGCGAAAAGAGGGAAAAAACCACAACCGCTTCGCTAAAAAGCTTACCTTTTTCCAGCTAACGTTCGGTTCCGGATTGCCACGGGGTGGACTGCATTCCAGTAGTGCCGTCTCGCCGGCCGCAACGCGTGTATTTTTCGGCTCGACACGGAAATCATCTCTTAATGCTACAAAAAAAAAAAAAACAAAATACCACGATCGATAAGATGATCCACACCGTGAAAGAGGATAAAGTGTGTGTAAGCTTGGACTAAATCTTTCTAAACGCATTAAGTGCTGTCAAGTGGAAAAATGTTAAACTTGAGGATTTTTCAAGAATTACGTAAGGTAAAAATGAGGCTCATTTTTCCCTTATTTCTATTACGTAGTGACGACCTGACGGTATATCTCAAACCATTTAATTTATCCCTTATTACAAAAGTATTTAAATACATGAATTAAGCCTACATTCTGCATAAAGTTGGAAAACAAAATAGTAAGTAAAAGCAAATGACCTTTAATTAAATGATAATATAGAATATGACTAACATCAGTCTTCTTGTTTGTCACCTAATAACTTATAAAAAATCTAAATATTTGAAATTCTTGTTCGGTTACAACTGACGGTAAAGTCACTAGACTTCACTATGTACTCTTTCTCACTTTCCGTTAAATGCTGCCTTTTTTCAATTATGCTGACTTTATTTTGCAGTTATGCTGCCTTTTATAATGGCTGCTAGAAAATTGCAGAAGTTACTGAACTACAATTTTTATCTGTTGTAGTTAATTGTCTATTAAGATTTTACAAAAACAAATAACAAATTACGAGATATACAAAGCTTACTCCTTACCGTTCAAATTAAAAATAATATAAGAGACGCATTTTAGGAGCATTTGATCGTTCCCCTCGTAACATAAAATGAACCTCCCATTTTCCCCTATGTAAAATATCGTAACGCTGCTACGAACCTCCCATCCCCTACACAAATTGTTACGTACTAAATGGATGATCCCTTACAGCTAAGTACACTTACTTGCCACTTGCAGTGTAGCGTTGCGACTGTACACCTTGCCGGCCGGATTGCTGGCCACACACCAGTAAACACCATCGTCCTGCTCCTTTTTGCTGTGCACAGTACGCAGGAAGAACAGTGATCCGGCCGGCAACAGGACATGGTTCGCGTCCAGCTTTACCTCCTCCCCGTCCTTGTACCACTGGATGACGGGCTGTGGCTTGCCTTCCGCCTTGCAGTTAAGCGTGACGGGATCATTTTTGGGCACGATTGTGTCACTTGGATTTTCTATTATTCGTGGCGAACGGTATTGTGCTGAAAATGGAGCGAACACATGATAAAACAATTAGTACAAACGGTTGTTCACAGATGTCGCTAGTACATTAGTAATAAAAGGCTTTCTTCATTTGTTCATTTTAAGGACTATGATCCCTATGTAAACCTGACTATCGCGTTGCAGGTAAAAATAAATCAGGGAATGAAAGCTGTAGTACCACTGTAGAATAAAAAGAACTGCTACAAGACACTGAATATTTAGATACAATATCATAACATTCAGTTGAGTTTTAATGTAGAAATCATTCCAGAAGTCCGTTAAACTCAATCCACATTATTAAATTAGATTCCAGACATTTTGTTATACAATTTGGCCTAATCCCAACAAATTTTGTTTTTTTCTTTTTCTTCTAGTGAATGGTCGTCTCCTATTAGCACAAGTCGTAGCCGACACAAACAGGCTAAATTCTAAAACTAGTCATTAGAAAAGACCTGCTAGGCCAAGCTCGAGTCATCTGAACAAGCTGCCACGAGGAAGTGATAGTGGAAACTTGTTTCATTTTCACATTCATTAAATAAAAAAAAACTGGATAACCGTTTCTGACAAGTCTGCAAAACACTGAGGCCCCAAGGCGCCATAACTAATTCCTTGCTTCAGTCACAGCACAATTGTACGGGTGCGCTTTAACCCGTCGTTTTCTGTTTTGTTCGGAGAACATGAAATTTTATAAAATATATAAAGCAAAAAGCGAGAATTAAAACTAAAAAGTGTAGTTTGCAAAAGCTCTCACTTGCTACAAGTATTCATTACATGGTTTATGAGCCAAACTGGCAAAGTTTGAACCTGCTCACATTAAACTATAATTTGCCGATGTAGCTCTAGAAAAGATCAAACTTTTATACGACTTTATTCAACAAGATGCTAATAAACTGAGGTTAAAATAGATCAATAATCTGATTTTTATAAAAAAAAGAAGTACATGATTCCAAATACCTTCATACAATTTAGTTAATGACTTACATATAGGGCATAATCGCCCTTATAGAAAACAAGCTATTTTGAAACCTTGCGAAAAACCAATCCTTAAAATTTCTCATACTAACCCATATCAGCTATCATATCATAAAGAAGCAAAATAAGTACATCAGACTTTGAAACAAAAAGAGATATAGGACGGTTTTTTATGAGAGTTTTGAGATGAATAGCCAATCTTTTAGATTAGTCCTTAACATGAACCACGACAACCACGTCATAAATTTAATTAAAAGAGCATTTCGTGTATAAATATATTTAAATTATGAGCTTCTCGAACGATGGACTTTTATTCACTAAAAGGCAAAAACTACGACAAAAATATCGAAAAAAACCTTCTATAAAAAAATTAGCAAAGAATATAGAAAATAAAAAATATATTACTTATTGTTTATTTATAAACAATTAACAAAAATTATTCTAAATCCCTTAATGCTATATCCTTGACATCATCCAAATCCCTATTGTTTGATTTATCGTTGCTTACTCACATTTCAAGTACCGTAAAACAGGGATTAAAAAGAAACTAATCCAATGTGTGGAATGTAGAGTTTACAACTTATACCAGCCCTGGTTCAGAAATGGAGTCAACGAAGGAGAAATTTAAAAAATAACATCCCAACATGCTCGAATAAAGACCCATACTGAACAACGAGCTCACTTAGTTATTACGAAACAGGAACAAATTAGTCACCAAACCAGCGGATGAAGGAGATTATCGATGTGCCGCAAAAGAAAACCATCGAAGAGGACCAACCAAAAAAAAAAACAAACTGGGCGTTAGAGATGCTGCCTGGCGTGTGAACAAACTATGGCGTGATACAGAAACATCGCAACGAAAGTAATTTTTCATGTTGCCCACGCCCGACCGTTCAGCCGATGACGATAACAGTTGCTTCCGAGGCGCAAAAAAGGAAATCTTTTATTCCTCGCTTCGGATTTGGGACATATGGGCTTGGTTTTCGGATGCCATCGTCTGTTTCGAACACAGCCAGTGTTGTGTGCTTAAGGCGATGGGCGAGATTTTTGTTCGATATAAGGAATTGATGGAGTGCGGTTTTTATCCAAAGCAATCGTCTGTGATGGTTGAAAAGTTGACAAAATGTTTTAAAAATATCATTTATTTATCAGTACACTTTGAATGATTAAAAGAATTATTAAAATTCATGAGTAATAAATAAACCACTCTGGATGGCTTAATGGCTGTGAGATACTCAATCACTCATGTTAACACCATTACCTCATCGTTACTCTAGAACGATTGCACAAGTTGTCCACAACAAAGTAACGCACAAAGCATTGACACCTCATCGATGCCCTTTTAGCGCATTTCTACCGAAAAGGTAGTCCACAATTTTCAACATCACTGTCACTTCTTACATACTTCAGCCCAACGAACGATCTCGATAGATACGGGCGAGCAGATCGTTATGATGGAGATCTCCACCGCCTCTCGAGGGACTACTACTCCACGCAGCAATTGCTTGGAGCGAACATTAACAATCCTGTCCACCCTCACAGGCCAATGTGCAATTGCGATATTGGCAGCGGCGCCCCATCAACTTGGCGTCTGTCATTTTGCATGGACGTGCAGCGATGCAAGACACGCGACGATCGTGAACACGCAAACGCCATTCTCACTTCGGATATGCCGAAAATGGAAGTTTGCGAAGGTCGGTGCAGCAATCCACATTCGCCCGGAGATTATTTCTATTAACGGCAGCTGTGCGCGGTAAGCGATATCCTTACCACCGTCGCCGTCACCGCCTCCGACACGATGCTGCGAGATGAAGAATGGATGCCTGCGACGGTGGACGTTTGGTGCGCATGCAAATGTACAGATGGCAGTAAAATCAACGGGAACACCTCTCGCAACATCCAGTTTACGCGAAATCAGTGCACCGTTTAAATGAGGACTTTTGAAAATAATCAAGAAATAACGGCTCGCCATTATTTGTTGCCAGTTTACAGCTCTTTGGACATGAGAAATGCATCCATTATCATCTACCACTGGTAATGGTGGCAGTACATCCTGCTTCCAAGCTCATGACTCATAATTGATCTTCAGTGCATTAATGATACAAAAAACACGCCATCAGGCTGCAACTCACCGATACAGCAGGCAGATGAAGGCCAGTACAAGCTTACCACACATCATCCATTTGGCGCATTTCGCATCTCACTTATCGCCCACGACTTTGCAAAGCGTAAAATCTTAATTTATGATTGACAGTTCTCACTCTAGCCGTCTGCGGTGGGTCGTAATGTACATACAGCGCGCCATAAAGCTTGGACTGATAGAAATAAGTTAGCGCATTAGGATGGCTGCGCGCCAGTTACAATTCCGGCGTTAGTTCATACCTTTAAATCTTGAGCTTTGTTCTAGGAAGCATTTCAAATGGAATATATCTTGCGTCAGAAATCAAAACCAGCCGACGTCTAAGGCGGGTTCGTGTGGTGTTTGTCTAGTTTTCTATTGTAGTCCCCGGAAGTTAAAACGGGTTTATGTGTGCCAACGCTAGTGATTCATCGAATAGGTGATGTAGAATGAGCGGTTGAATGTGCAGGAAGTGGGTGACAACCGTTAATGGAACAGTATTTTCAATGTGCTAGAACAATAT
>KI424336.1:0-13924 GCA_000473375.1 Anopheles culicifacies
CGACCGCATCACAAGCATTAATTATCTGATGATTATATTTCACCAGGGAGTATGTACCGTGCTGGGAAGTTGGTGTGAAGTTGCGTTCGGAAGGTCAACAAAGGTGACGACACAAACGTACTGAGTGGGGCTTTTCTAAGATGTGTTTTCTTTTTTGTTTGTTACATTGCTCTTACACTTGCTTAATGGGTGTGTGTGTTTATTTTTTCTTGGTGTTGCACATGCAATTTGCTACGAGAAGCAGTTTTGCTAGCACCACAATCTGCTAACGCGATCGAGTTCGTTCCTAGAAAGAATTCCGATTCGTCCAAACGGATGCAACGGAAGGTAAATCCCACTTGAAACGTAAACAAAACTATTTGTTATACCACAGTTCATCGAATCAGCACAGAGAAAAGATGCTTACAGACAAGATCGAGTGATCGATTCAAACAGTTTATGTTGGGTAATTGTTTAAATAAAATTTTATAAACAATACGATAACTATAGTACGGAAACATGAATGGGAACTTATTCCGTTACATTTTCCATCGTGTGCAACTTATTTTGCATGGTTTGAAAAAATCATTTCCTTCTGGTTTGAAAGTAAATAAACTACTTAGATATTTAGCACGCACATCATTGCATCTTTTCCTTTCATCTGCTAAATTTCAATTCATTCATTAGCATTTCTTAGTGATCATAGGAATGAACGCGTGACATTCCAAGAGCCTGTGAAAGCAGGAACGCAGGGAGACTCGTGGTAAGTTGGAATACATGAGCCTCTGCAACCATACTCGTCCAGCATACTTTGCCATCGGACCATGCATTGTTATGAAGGGGTGCGGGTGGGACTCGTGTGGAGGAATCAAACATCTCAAAAATCGCCGCCCGCGCGTGGTACTTCGTTTGAAAAAGAGAACTTTTTTTCATATTGTCACTGCACTTGAATAGACAAACCTCAGGACCAGGAATTTCATATTCAACTTCCATTCGTTTCTTAGCATTTCTTAGTGAATACCAATTGAAATTAAATGTTTGAATGACGTTGTGACAACAACACATTTGAAACTTTTAGGGCTTAGACCAGTTATTTATTAAAAAAAAAAAAACAATTAAGATAGATACAAATATTTCAAGTAATAAACCGACAGTCGTACACATTTTTAGATTGAATGAAGCAGATCCATTAGTCATGCTTTCGTTTATCATGAAGTTCTTGCCTTTCACTAGTTTACTTGACTATTGGCATACAAGGTTAATTGAAAATTTAAGAAAAGGGCAGAGAGTTGTGTTTATCCTAATTCTTTTTTGTGTATTCTATGCATCATTAGATTAAAATTAATGTACAGTGCACAACATAAATCTAAACTCATGTTTTTGTTTATAATATAAATTAAGGTACTATTTACATTACACATTTTTTAAGCAGATTAAATTTGTTCCAAGAATCTTTAATCCACTTCATCCACTAAATCATTATTTATGTACCATGCTTTAGTCCAACATTCGCAAAAACAGGTTGTTTAAAAGGATCTCCAATAATGTATTTAATAAAAAAAAAACAATTCTTGCAAGTCAAGGATTGGGATCTTCAACTTTAATTTCATTTTAAATTTTATTATTTTCCTTTTGATACATTTTGCTTCATTTATTTTTTAATCAAAATATCTACATCAAAACATCTTTAATTATGTTAAGGATTATAAGTTATTATTTACAATTTGACTGTAATTTATTTTGGTTGTAATTTTTTCGCGGTAAGATTATTGTTCCGTTTCAACGGAACAAGAGTAAGCGATCGGGCGCGTGTGTGTGTATGTAGGTTATCCTAAGCGTCGGACCGTCGAGGCGTAGTCGACGGACAATATGTTTGGAGTCATAAAGGATCGTTGATTCTTGGAACACGATAGCACCGCACAGCGACGATTGCGGTTGAGGACTATTGCCTAGGGCAATCGAGGAGAGTCGTACAGAGAAGCTCGAAGGAAGCGGTTGTGTAAAGTCGCAAGAAAGTGATTACAAATAAAGTGAAAAGTTCTTGTGCGTTAAAAACTAGTTAACTTATTCGTTTAGATCCGCTGAGATATCACAATTATATTTTTAAAAACATCTGCTAAAGTTTCATATTTTGATGTTCACATTTTACAATGGGACTCATAGAGTCAAGATAATAGTTTATATAAAAACAGAAACAAATACACTTGCAATAGTAATTATCAATTTCAAGCTAACTTGAGACATTTGATAGCTGTTTTTATTTATTAAACATAATGATAGTGCTCCACCAATCAACACTTATTGTACTAGTTTAAATATTCGTTAATTCTACTATTTCTATATATTTATGACACATTGTTAAGAATTCCGCTTACTCTTAGATACATCTAAAAATCGCACAAATAATATTGTCAAAAAAACGGATGTATGCTGCGGATCGCAAATAATCCAATGGAGGCGCATGGTACATTTCGATGTCAATCTTTTCAATTGCACGACAGTATGTTTCACATTTCGCCATCCGTATCCCGAGGGATAAGACGTTGCACAGCACAGCACAAGCGTTTGCGCTCGGAACCACCCTGTCGATCGGCTTGAGTTGATTGGATATCGGTGCAAATGGCCGAGGACAGGTGGCCTGCAAGACTGCTAACAAAGAGGGGTAGGGGAGGAGTAGGAAAAAGGAAGAAATAGTGAAAAAGAATCCAACCAATGCTGCTTGCGGCAAATGTAACCGTGCGGAAAGTGAATTTATGAAAAAAAAAAACGAACGAAAAATCGATAACACCTGCCCGAAAGGAGAAACAGGCGCAAAGAAGAATGCCAACATCACACACAGCGAGGTAGGTGCGGTGGCAAGGATTTACTCGTGTAGCAGCTTACTACCGGTCGATTGCAAACACCATAATGCTTTTGGCAAACAGTACAAAACACTCGAGAAAGGCCAGGGGAACGACCGGTTTTTGGGTGGTGCGACCGTACATTTGGTGTCAGCCAGAAAAGCCAGAAAACATTTCTCCACGGAAATGCTCCGAAAAGGTACAACCTGCAGCGATGTAACAACTGGTTGTAGCATGGTTTTGTTAGTGCTGGTATTTTTTCCTTGGATTGCAGATATAGCGAAGCAAAACCATGCACGCGTACAGGTGAAATGAAAGTGATTGTAAGCAAAGTATGATGGGACCGGTTAGCAATGCGCCATTCTTTTGACATACAGCGGCGGCAAAGTCAGTAATATCACACCGTGGAAAAGCGTTAAGCAGTTTCACTTTGATCCCCGTGTTTTCGATTCATCCATTCATGGTTGTTTTTTTTTTATCCCCGTATGCAGGCAGCCATTCAAACGGGATTTAAGAAACCTTACAAAATGGACATCGTTGTAAGTAGCGCTAGAATTTTTTGCATTCCGGTATTATGTACCATGTTTAGCTCGTTTTGTAAACCATATCTAAGCCGAACGGATTGAAAGCTGAGGCAACAAATTCTCACACCTTACTGTCCCTAGGCGATGATGTTGGATTTTTTGTTGCGAGTGTGTTTGTGTTACCATTTTAATGCTTCTTGCATTTCCGCCAAGCAGAAAGGAAAACAAGCAGATACATTTTAAACACACTGCACATGATGGGGCAAGTCACACAGAATAATGTGTTCCTTCCGCGTCGCTCGATATGCTTGCGTCGACACATCTTCCGTTTCACCCGTTCGCAAGTGTGCGTGTGCCTTTGGCACTCTTTGGCGGGAAGGTGAAGGCAGGCAACCAGTATCCGTACACTGTACCGAAAGCTGGAGCGTTTAGTGGAGGCTTGTTTTGCTTGCCATTCAAATCCTCCGTGTACGGCGTCAATAACTCGGAAGCAGCAACCGGAAGCGACGATGTTGTGTGTGGTGCGCAGCCGCGTAGCATATTATGATGGAGCATGGCCATGGTTATGCTTTTCTTTCGACCACATCCGAACCTGTCCCGCCCATGCCCGAGCTCCTAAAATGTGGAGTTTTCCTTTGCAGCAAATTTGGAACTGCAAATCGACCTATTTAATGGAAACTCATAAAAAAATGTATAAATTTAATTGAAGCAAAACAAAATTTATTTTAATAAATATGAACAATGGAAGTGTGCTCTTAACACTCCCAAATAAATATATGCACTTGCCACGTGTATCTAACGTCACGTGTGATAACGCTGTGAGGCGGATGTGGTTGTAAAGTTTCGCGTCTTTGCTGCGGCAAAGTCGTTTAAGCTGGAGGCCGGAAGCTTCGGGCTTCCATACCTTCCCAAAGGATTCCATACCTTCCCAGCAGTCCAAACCGTTCATTATCTTCCATTGTTTCCCATTAACTCTGCTCGCTCGTTATTCACTTGGGCACGGTAGCGCAGGGCACCAAAGTTTGTAGTTAATTTCATGCTCGGATTGTGCGCTTCGGTGGACAGGCGAACCCAGTCAGACAATGGGGTGGGGGTTTTTGGTATTGAAGTGTTAAATCTAGGCAAAATTGAAATTTCCCTATCATTAGCGAAACCGTGGCCCTTCCAGTAGCCCAGCGTGCGTATTTTCGTAGCTGTGCAAACTTGTTAAAGTTGGTCCAATGTTTGAGTTAGTTTTTAATCAGCACAAAGCCAAGCACAAAAGTCATTAAAAAAGCTCACACTCTCGCATGGGTTTACGTTGTCATCCCGAGGTGGAGTGTCCTTTTCGGTTAATTAGCGTACGCTAACGGTGGCCATGCTGGTGCACGTTGACTGAAGAATGTCACCTAGAAAGATGGCGATTCTGGTGATGGCGATGATGATGATGGTGCGTTGGAACGTGCTCGAGCACGATGCAGCAGGACACAGCCCAAGCCAAAGAGTAGTAAGCCACTTTGGTACAGTACAGATGGCAACACTCGAAAGTGGTTCTTTGGTTTCGGTAGCAGCTTGAGAGCATCCGAGGTGCGAAACGGTAGCATCTGAACATGTTCGCACAAGGGAGCAATATTGCGATTATGTCACGTAGCGATTCGGTTCATCATGGCAGTAGGGTTGTAAGTTGTGTTTTGAAACACAGCGCATGGAAAAATAAAAGATCTGAAGATGGTACACAATATTGATATGAGTGTTGGCCACGATGATGATGGTGAGCGTAATTGCCTTGAGATGCATGTTTATCAATGCTCCAATAAGTTGCATTTATTTGTACTACAAGACCTATACCAAGGGGTTTATTGAGGATTTATATGTGTAAGAAATGATATATAAGAAATTATATCTATGAAAAATGTAAATAAAGTGGGGAGAGTAATAAAATGGTTAGTAGGACAAACAGATACAATTCATTACTTTGTACTGTTACAGTACACCTATAGCGTGTAGCACAACTATATGTAAACTGAAATTTGCGTTTTGCTTAAAATTTTGAAGAGAAAAATTGAAACATTGTTCGTAGAAATTGTGCATACAGCGATTCCATGCGTGTATGTTAATTTTATTTGTGCAATATGCAAACATGGAAAGAGGATACATATTCTAAACAAAACTCTTTTGGGATCAAGACTTTGGCAACCCGGTTTCAAATCACCTATCGATCTTTGCTCGATTATTTGACAGATACTGTTTTAAGATTTAGGCTTCCAAACTGTCAGTATCATAGATACCATACATATTATTTATTCACGTAGAACGGCCAGACTATATTGCTCACTATTTGAAAAATAAACCTAAACTTAGCGTAGCATCTAATTTACATTGGCTGGAAGACCTTTCCTTCTCCAACCTTCTTCTTTGGCGTAATGACCTATTCGGTGATGCCTGCCATTTCTGGCTTACGAGACTTAATTATACCACCTAGTTGAATAGTCAGTCCTCACTACGGGTTGACGGTCTGGTTGCGATTTGAACCTCGGTCCGTGGTGTGAAGGCCCGGCGCCGATACAACTATCCCACAGGGCCGTCCCTAAACTCAAATATACGTTTTCCAAATTCCAAACCATAATAATCATGTCAATAAACGTTAGTTAAATCTTCATTTGAATTTATAAAATTTTGAGAAATATGGCCTGACCTGCGGCAGTGCAGCTAAAACAATGAGTTGTTTTGACATTTGTCGAGCAGCTGATCGTAACTGGTATTAGGAGATGATTCTAATTAGAAATTCATAGGCTGATTTGGATTGCCAGTTTGTATGGAAAGCTAGCAGCGGTTTGCCATGTACAATTTTATTATTTACCAACATGTGTAGTGCCGAACATTGCTCTGATATAATCATGGGACATTTTTTTGTATTGTCTTGATTTATTTATTTATAGTAGCTTCTCGATAATCTTTCATGTCATGTTTTGTTAACATTTTGGGTTTTTTCTCGTTTGTGCGTTTGATAATAATTTTTATGAAAAGTAAGTATTGAATTGTGTAATATTAGGAGGATTTCCGGAAGTTTCAAACTATTGATGTTGCTATGGCAATGAGTTGTGCTATTTATCAACAGAGCTTGCAACTGGTGTAGTGGGACCCGTATTCCTCCAGATCCATTTCACAAAAAGCACTCAACCATATTAGATACTTTGGCAAATTCATTACTACGTGTTCCACAAACTGATGCTACAAACCCCTCCCTCTGACGGCTTGACCTCTAAATAGGAAAGGTAGTTGAAAAGTGCACCATTTTATAGAATTTATGGGAGAAGATTGAAAACCAATTGTTTTGTAAAATTCTAACTGAACTCGGATTAACATCCATCGTGACATCCAGACGTTATGGAGAGATTCAATGAGACTCAGCTTATCAGGCTCACTCTTTTGATTTCAGGACGATAATGTTGCGTGGAGGAGAAATATCGGTCGAAAGTTGGAGTAGTTGCTCCAGAATCAGCACAGTCACAATAACTCAGTTGACAAATTATCTCATACACTCTTAGGGACAGGAAGTGTTCGGTGATTTACCGAGAGATTCTATCCCTTTCTTATTTTTTTGGTTTGGAACAGGTAACATTCCGGGAGTTTCCATCAATTGTCCGTTGGCTGCTTTCTTTCACTTTGATCTTTATTTGAACATGGTCTCGTCCAGTTGTGTAATTCACTTTGAGCTCCTATTGATAAACTATCAAGCTACTGCATTGTACTGATTCATACAAATTATTTCGAAATCTGTTGTGATTAATGGTTCAGAGCTAACTATGTTGTTGAGCGTAAACGAAAGTCTCAGAAGCCAGAGATGGTAGACTGAATAGTTCAGTAAAGTGAAATAACTCGGGGTAAGTGAGTTAACAAATTCTATTTATATAGTATGCTTTTTCCTTTTTGAAGGGTTATGAAACATAAGTGAGACAGTAGAGTTTTATTACTGTGAATTGATTCAAATTACGGAAATTGAATGGTTTGTCTCCGCACAGGTTTAGACCCCGAGGTATCCCATTTATTCTTGCAGGTTTTATCAGATGATATTAGAAGAATGGCAACATGTTTTTTCGTCCAACTGCGGTAGGTTTTAGTACAGCAGCATCAGTAGACTTTATAATGCATTCCTATTTATTCTAGTGTTCTCAGTCCATCTACCATTCAATAGCAGCGCTTAAATTGTTTTTATTTACTCACTAATCCGTTTTACATCCTCCGTGCGTATGTTCCATCATAAATGAGTCATAAAAACTTTTCGCGATTGTTATTGGATAAAGGGCTCACTAATTCATTTGTGTTTATTATAATTGCATACCTGCTTATAACATAATACAAATGATTACCAAATAAAGTAAATTAATTTGCAGAGTAGATGTACAATTGCGAAAGTGAACAAACAAGTACACCCTCTGTGAAATCTTTTCAATAAATTGGTTTGGCACGCAAAAGGGCCGCCACAGATAATTTATTGTCTGGTGAAAAACACTCGGGTGTGTTGGCAAGGGAAATTCCTACCTCTTCCCTATATCCGTCCGACTGGACTGGTCCACCGGAATATGGCCTCGCACAGCATCGCACAAACCAGGTCGCATAGCACGTGCTAGAACCGTATTCGCACACATTGGTACGTATTATATTGAGCTTCCGTGTCATACATTATCTGCACCAGTCTCCAGGATGAAGTCTCCGTTGCGACATCGGCAAAGAATCGATCGATTGTACCGCTTTCGTGGCACAATTGGAATGGTCATAATTTTATCCTTAAAATAAATGATAAACAGAGCACATCGAAAGCTCGATAGGAAAATGCAGCAAACGATACCGAATGGTTGGTCGTCCTACATGGAGCTACAATTTATCACCCTTATTTCATACGCCACCACTCCCGCATATAGGACGGAAACTTTGTATCATAACGTGCTGCCCGTGTGTGTGTGTGTGGAAGGGAAGGAGCAGAGTGGAAGGTAAGGACAGAACTAGAACAAAATGAAATCAATTGAAAATCCGAACAACAAAGCTATAAGTCCGGCATCACAGTTGTGACAGTCAGGCGGTGTCCTTATTATTTTTTTTTTCGATGTGATCTAGCAAAACTAGAACTTTGCCGAACATCCCCGAGCGCAGAAGGACAAATAGGACGAACGTGAAATGGAATCGAAAGGACGAACAGCTAAACACTAAAGTAATTGCCATCGGAGAGACATATGAAGCGTTGTGTGAGTTTTACCAGCACGGGATGACTTCTGACAAGTGGGAACTGTCCCCGTCCCTTCCCTCGTCTGCTTTCCACCTTGTTTTCTCATTTTGTCGATCTTCGGTGCGAACGATAGGGTGTGTTTGTTGCAGCAAACGGTTGGTGGTGGTTAACGAACCGTATTCGTTGTCACATTTTCCGCCCGCTCCGGATGTAGTGGTGTCGTACACTGCGGCTCCCGTAAAGTAGGTCAACCGGCGGGTGAGGTCCTGTTGTGAAGCAGTAAGCGGACTGTGCTTTACATAAGGCACAATTTAACAGCTCTCCTTTGGGGGATGAAAATTATCTCCATACTCCGCTTATGGGGAAGTTAGGGGTGAAAAAAAAACCATCGAGATCGCTAAAGGCGGACGAATGAATTCGATCGATTACATAAAAAGCTTATGGAAACGAACACACCAACACTTGCGTGGCACGTGCTTCGCTGAGTCAGCTTTCCCATTTGCTGGGAACTCTTGTTTGGTGAGTTGCGAAGGGAACAAGGGGAAGGCGATGGCGGTAAACAGGTCGGTACGGTCGGTTGCGCAACTTTCCGTCGATCGCACGAACACATGCACTGACGTGGCATAGAAATATGGCCGTTGTCCTCTCGGAGATGGTGAAAGTCCTTCCCTAGTTCGTTTGCCCTCTTTTTTGTGTGTTGGAAGTGGCTCGAGAGCGCATGTCCGTACTCACGCACACTGTCATGCAACGCGTTCGATGTACATGCGACACGCGGTGGTTGTGCGCGTGGCCTGCTATGCAGTTAGTAACGGTGCGGCTGATGGGAACATTCGGAAAAGTACCGAAAAGCAGCTCTCACCAATACAGGGACGGCGAGGACAAAGAAAGAAAGGAAAAAAAGCGAGTAAGCAAACTCTCGTATTATTGATCCACTTTTGCATGTCAATATTCTAGCAGTGCCAGTGGGAAGGATGAACGAGCCTTGTTTGGAACTAGACCTACCACTCGTATTCGTTTCTTTTTCCTTCCTTACGGAAAATGTCGTGGTGTTTGTGTGCTTTCGTTGAAAGGGCCCATACGTGGTAAAGCGGTGGCAGTGCGGCAATGACATCTCAGAAAGAACTTCCCAATACTGCCCAATTTTCATTGCTTACCCCATGTCTTGTTAAAAGCTTCGTTGTAGATGAACCGCATCGAGCAGGGAATAATGGTTGGAGGGAGACATTAGAAAACTTGATTATGTATTTGGAAGTTTTGTTTTGTTTCTTTTGTTCAGCACGTTGTTTTATTAAAATTTACTGTCTTGCGATTCTTTCTGCCGGACAGATGGGAAGCACCAATGCAAAGAATGCAATGTTCAACAAGAGCAGGAAAATAATGTACGGTCTGGGTAGAACGTTTGCTCAAAGGGAAAAGCGTGTGTGCGCTGCCAATGGAGACGCCCGGTGGTTTATTGGGGCTTGGCTCGGAAGGGAAGCGAGATCGAGTATAAGATTAAAGTTAACACAGTTCCAGTAAGATGGCAATGATAATGCGTTTTGGAGTGTACACTCGATTGAATTACGATTTGTTCTTCCGTCTCGCAGAGGTATCAATTATTTTTATGGATCAATAAACTCCCTCAACATGCGCCACCGTTCTGGTGTATTTTACATTCACGCAAAGTGCACGAACAGTAACACATGAAGTAATAAGGCCCTCTATGTGTGTGTGTGTGTGTGGAATAAAGTATGAAAATGAATAAAATATTTGACTGTGCGGTTATATTTTCCATCCGCATCGAACAAATATTTTTTCTAGTGCTTGGTAATAAGTAACCTGCTCTAGTAAATGTTAAACTCTCTGTAAAAAAGCTTTTTTAACTAATTTGGGGATAATATGTGTGACTTATCATTAAAATTAAGATATGTTCGTCATTTTTCTCCTCAAAATTGTGTGCAAAGAACAGTTTTCGAATATAATTGATAATTATTGCTCTTTAACTGAATTTCCAGCAGTTGGTCTATGAATAATAACTAGAGGGTACCTAAAACTATTGTAAAACTAACGATACCAAAATAAGGAGTCCGTGAGGGTAGAATATATAAATAATAACGATGTGCTAATCAACCGACTAAGAATATTTGTACAGTTTGTGCGCCAAGCGTTACAATCAAAATTTTTAATTTATTAATACAAGGTACTTAAATGTTTAGCTTATTAATAAGCTAGAGAAAATTAAAAAGATAGCCTAAGAATCATTCTCAAAAGGATTTAAATAATGTGTTAGACAAATGAGTCAAAATATCTGCAATAAACTAGTTTCCATGATGACAAACCACTGTTCATACGTGAAAGCTTCCGCGAATAAAACACTTTCATGAAAATATCCGATAGATGTCGCTACTACCCTTTTCTCGTAAAGCTTTGCGTGCTTTTGTTTTGTGAAGACGTTTGCGGAAATTGTAACAAAATGGTGTATTGGAAAAAAAAATATTAAGGATATGGTACACAAACTTCCCACCCTCCCTTGAAACACCACCTGTCACACTGTCATAATTTTACATAAAGTTTACAATTTTTGTACCGATGTAAAACAAAATATGTCTGATTTTTACCAACTTTTCACTGTGCTTATCTATTTATTGTAATACGTGTGAGTGTCGTATCTTCAAAACTAACACTTCTTTTGAAAGTTTATTAACAATGCTACAAGTCATCAAAAAATTGCATGAATACATGCAACACAAAAAATACTAAAATGAAACAGAACATGAAAAAAACCGTATCTTGCTCGATAAAACTGCATGACATATAGCCAAAAATGACTAATAAAATTATTCAAAAATATATCTACGTTAGAAAAGGTGGTCTCAAGTTACTTGTATTTTTAAACGATTTTTAAAACCATTACCATAGCCGAGAAACAATTGTATTGTTGTGTTAACATGAGGAAAGTGCCAAAAAAATTGTTAAAGTGAGTGTAAAGTTCGCTTTTCGTTTTCAAGTGTGTGTTTTATGATTCTCTACAACTTACTAAAACACCATTTTCAGCTAGCTTTCATTCAAAAACAATATGTGTTTATATTCTAATAAGTAAAACTTATATTTTTGAAATATTTTAGTGTTGCATCTTGTAGAGCACATAAATCATAAGATATATAAAAAAATCAGTCAACTAGCTTTATATTAAACTAAGAAAATTGATGGAAACCTAAAAAATATGGAGTGGGTACTTTATTTTGCCGATTACTGTAGGTATTTTAAGGACTGTATAGCAATCAAATCCATTAAAATATAGCAATTAATGAATTAGAAGAGCTATTACTATTGAAGACAGTAGGTAATTAGAATTAAGATAATATTGTAAAATGATAACAAAGAATTGTGAACACACTTTTAACCCGTAAAGGATGTTGAAGGGAATGAATTTATTATAAAAATAGTGTACAACACAACATAAACAAAATGGTTAATAAGCTTTTTTCTTATAGAAATCATGCGTCCCCCAGACACCATCCTATTCATGTAATAATTAACCACAAGTGATCTACTGTTACAACGCTTTTCACAGAGGTAACGATCGCAGAGACGTTTTCTTACGGCTAGCAAATAGCTTTGGCTTGCATTACCATCGATCGTCCTTCAATGTTTGTACGAGCCGATGAACGTATTGCATCTCGGGCAGTAATGGTTAGCGTCTCGGCAAGAATTGCAGCAGTACGGTAAGCATAGACAGGGCCAACACACGATCCAAAGCAGTAGGGCGCAGGCGTGAGTCGACGTCGTTGATTCGTGCTTCACTTTCGTGCGTACCGTAGCGTGACAGGTTGGGCAAGTGATCGTCATCGGGTCGGGGCCGACTTGCGGGTTCGTCACTATGATGGTTGCTGCGGTTGTATCGGTGGAAAGGTAAACATTTGCAATGCCACCGGTAAATAGATGCACTTCGTTTGCTCGTGGAAAAGCTCACGTTAATGTACTTACTCATTTTAGGCGGTGTTCGCTCGGCGGTAGCTTTACGTCAACTAGGTCGTTCGGCTGTAAATAGCTTCTATTATATTTAGCGCAGATGTGTTTACCAACCACCTAGCGGTGTGCCGTGTGTTTGCCTCACAATATATTACTTCGGCGTTGTAAAGTAATCCACACACAAAAAGTAGGGTTAATTAATCACAAATGTCTAGTTTAACTTCCACCCGAATAACGTGGTTAACGCTTTGCTGTAAAATCTTCAAATGCCTAAATTTTTGATACAGTTTATAAAAACTTTTATGTGTGTATTTGTGTTTAAATTACAATAAAAACATTTGTTAACAAATAAATTTTAAAAAAATTAATCAAAAAGTTATTTTGAAGCCATTGCTTTGGAACCGGCACCGACTCCGGAGCCGTTTTTCCTATCACTAGCTACAATACATTTCTTCAATTAGCAGAGAAACGTACAAACCGTAACGTTGTCTTAATGAGCCCAAACAAACACACATACACACGGCTAGGAGAACGTTACTACGTTACAGCCTCGGTGAATCATCTTTTCCGTCGAAACAAGATAGTTCTCACGGCGCAATGTGATAAGGGCTATCAAAATACTAACATTCACAAAAGATTATGCACAAGTAGATTGAAACAGTCCAGTGCAAAGATTGGGCGTATGTGAAGCTTTATGTTAGCCGCTTCGCATCCGCCGATGAGTCAAGTGTTTGATTATAGTTGTATTATTGTTTGAAAATATTGTACGTCAGCGAGCTTTCTTAAATTGGGCCACCACCCAATTCCGTGACCTCATCATCTTAACGTTAAAGTTGATGAGAATTTTCAATTGCATTACAGAGACGGTGAAAAGTGGCTCCACATGTCTTGATGCTCCACCGATCACACTTACCACATTGCTATAGAATTCTACTCGTATGCTGATCTCGACTGGCCAATGGTCTTCCTGTGTGACTGGTCGATGATTTCTTGATTGTGAAACATCTCAATATTTATTTATTATAACAACTGTAGTCTTCCACGACTACGCCCTGAGATAGCAAATTGTAAGCAACCTACACTGATTTCCATCCATTTGCATGTCGTGCAGTAGAGTGGAGTCTCATAGCAATTCCATTATTCTGTGACCATATACGATTGTTTGGTATACTTATCTACAAGGTCGCTTAGCAATGATCGGAATAGAGTCAGTTTGATGTAAATTCATGAACAAAAATAAGAGCAAAATTAATTGACTCACCGGATCGGTATTTGTATGTGTTGTGGACGAATTTGTTCATTGAGGACTCCTCGTGTGACAGCCGATGCTGTCACCGAAGGATGTCTCCATCAGTCACGATCACGCCCCCCACCAAGCAACACGGCGGGAGTGATAAGCAAACTGTGATAATAAACAATAAGTTCCG
>KI424337.1:10848-22389 GCA_000473375.1 Anopheles culicifacies
ATTGATTCTCTTTTCTCTCTCAATGATCATGTGAAGTTATCAACGCTATTACGTCTGCCATTTATCTCCGATCGCAATCAACTTGCAACTGTAGCCATCATCTTTCAGCATGGCCTTTCGAGCAGTTGTAAACCCTCGCACGCCCGGCTACGATAAGGAAGTGACACCGTGTCTCCGAAGGTTTTATGTGAATCTGTGCTTCTTAGTTTCCGATTCCGGGGGAACCAAACGACACGCCACGGACACCAGTCGCTGTCGGTGGGCAATAATTGTACGGCAATTAAAGTGCACTACATGCAACGTTTGTGGCTGATAGAGATAGAGAGAGAGAGAACGAGAAACATATTCACATGGTCGCACCTTGATGACTGCTAATGGTGAACTAGCGGTCGTGTACGTAAAGTGGGGACGGTGAATTGATTTCGTTTGCTCACTGTTGCTAAGCGCACTAAGTGGCGGTGGTACGGGTTTGGGTTCCGTCTTGCAGCAAAACGGCAGCAGATGGTTGAGAGCGTGCGCGAGCTCGCGCAGTGACTAATGACGAGTGCCGGAACGAGGCAGACACACGAACCACGCATACAGGTGATCGGCGGTTTTTCAAAACCGTGCGTCAAGCGTCAAACGTCAACTTGACATACCGGCCAACACTATCACAGCTTATCTCGCGTGTGGGGAGTTCGTCGCTTATCGCACAACCAACCGGGGTTTGGCGAGTTTTGTTTGCTTTTTGAGTTGGTTTGGAGATTTATTTATTCGACTCCCCCATCGGGGGTAGTTATTTTGTACCTTTTGCTCTTCATTTATACAATTTATCTCACATCCAGCGTTCGAACAAGGGGTTGATCTCGATTGAACCGGTTTGGTGTCGGACGGGGAACTTGCTGTGCACTAGAGGGGGTAAAACGAGATCTCCGCGTGGTCGAGATCCCGGGATTACATTAGCACATTTTCACCCACCCAAGGTGTGATGGGATGTTTTGCAGTGGGCCACCGTACAGCTAACATGTCTCTATGTGCGGGTGGATAGCGCTACTCCTCAGCACATTACAGTGCCACTGGAGCCAAGCGACTAGTGGAGCAGCCAACTGTTAAAGATCCTACTCAAGTAAACAAATCTTCAAAAGCGTGAAAGAATAACCTTGTGGAAGTGTTTTGGTTCGCATTTGTTCAACCTCTCTCCCAACCCGAGTGGTAATGATCCCGATCCGGTTCATAGTGGTTCGTAAAGGTGTGAACGTATTGCGAGTACTTGCCGGTGTTGAGCAGTACCTCACGCTCCATCCAAGCTGTTCCCGTGATAGTGGCGTGATCTGAAACGATGATTCCAATCCTTGAAGCTTCCCCGAGTGTGCTTGTGTAACCTTCCACGGTTATAGCTACCCTTGTAGTTAACTACTAATTGCGCTCGAAAGCGAAACGATAACATATTTTGCCATCCCTCATCAAACACGCTGTAAGATCCCGTAGGAATCCCTATCCGGTATGAAACCAGTTCGGAGGATGATGGTTTGGTTGCAATTGCTACAGAGCTATTTTCTCAAGTGTTCTTGGCATTCTCTTATATAGAAAAAAAACCGACTCAAGCAAACAGTGGACAAGCTGCAAAAATATGTACCGCACGGAGATGGGCGAATCCATTTGCCATCTAGCGCTTCTCATTCATATCTTTCGTTCATATCATCTAGGGATCGTGTCCGTGTCGTTTCATTTTCTATCCCAGCACTGGATGACTTTCATCTTGCCAGTCGTCCTTTCTACCGTCCATCCATGATGGCATTCCCGGGAATTAATGAGATGGCGGGCGAGAATCATCCCATGCTGATCCTCATATTTAGTTACATGCTGTGGGGAAATTAGATTTTCCCCAAATTGAAACAATCATTCCGGCTGTCCATTACTCACCATACTCACGATTTCCACTCGGTCAGTTAAATCGGGCTTTCGTTCGTTTCCCTTTGATGGTTCTAAAAGAACCTTTCCTGAGCCGTAATGCTCCAGTAAGTGAAGCTTTGACCACCCACAGGAGAGAAACAAGAACGATCATAACCGACGAACGAATGAGACTGGTAGCGACAAGAATATTTGCCACTAATAATAGTACACTAAGGGAGTTCCTTTGCTATTTCTAAAAACCATTTTTTCTTTTTCTTCGGAAGTTTACTCTCGAGTGTGATAAAACTCGTCGGCGAAACGATACACAAACAACTGCTGCCCTCATGGATGCTAATTTTGCACGCTAAACAGGACGGTAAACCGGTGCGGTTCTCTCAATGTAATCGCCCGCATGGTAGACGACGGCGAACACATGGCTGTCGCACCACTGTCTACAAAGTTGACAGATAAGATAAGCAGCGAATCGAGGGTGTAGAGACATATCAGCACCGGATGTATGCTGATTACTAGCGACGGGGCGAGCGAAACAAAAAAAAAAAAACAAAAATCTGATTCCTTTGCTTCAATCGAAAGACATTGATTGATTTGTAAACAATAAGATTGTTGAGCGATTTTTTATTAAATATAATAATATAAGAAAGCCACTTTCACATGTGCTAACCTCATTAGCATTCTGTTAATACGTGCTGAAAGACGGGGATTCTAATTACACACAAACACATGTGCGGGAACATTTCATCTGGGAGGTTATAATGGTTGACACTGAGGTAGCAATCCCATCTGGAATAGCTGGAGGGAGTTGTAGTTGTTGCTAAATAATTAAACGCAAGACACAACAGGTGTGTTGCAAAGCTTGGTAATATACTACCCGGCTCAGAGGGATGAGAGTAAATGTACACACCCCTGTGGAAAACGTGCTGATTGACGCTTGACGACACACTTCCGAAATGATGCACAAACAACGCAGGAGAACGTGATTTATCACTGCTCTGGTTGAATAATTTATAATATGGCCTTTTTTATTGGGTGCATGGGTGTATCTAGCTCGCTCAAGGTGATGGAACTGCTGTACCACAGCACGGATAAATGTTGGAAACTCGAGCTTAGCTGTAGTTTTTTTTTTTTTTGAATAATGTTGTTAAGTCGTCTTCCATAGAGAGCACTAAGCGCAGGTAAATAGAGCTATAGTCAGTGAGGGAAGAATTCGTGACTTTGGTCTACTTGTCAGGATCTAGTTTTGAGCTAAAGGAATTTATAAAGAGAGTAATTAATTTCTCACGGTATTCTCCGACACATCACAACTGGAGCTTAAGCAAAGAACACCAACGAACCAACTTTCGATACAGTATCGTTTTACAACATGGACTTCTCACGTGGAAAATCTTAAAACAGGGCGAAACTACCTTGCTGTCATCTGCACGCGCATCATGTCATCAGATTTACCATTTTCCCCAGGTTGCTTCTGATAAGTCGTATCGCTTTCCGGGGAGTGTACTCGTACATGCTACACCCAATCGATATTGGACACCCAGTTCGTGTGAGGTAGTGTGTTTTTTTCGGGGATTGTTTGCTAATTCAATCAACATTTTGACAGTTACGACACATGGATGTGCGGATCCTTCGAGAACCACAAGAAGTTGGGTGGTTCGTTTTTGCATGTCTTTTTGTATCGTTGTGCTGGTTGACTAGGGCTGGGCTGTGGTGTAAATGACAGCATAAAAACATACCAGAGCGCCTTAAGAGGGATGAGTGGTGATTGGTAGAGTTTGCCTACAGCTTAACGAGATTGGACCTACATCCGATACTGCTACATGAAGCATCCTTGCGATTAACCAATACATCCATAGCGTATCAATACAATGAATGTTTATTAAAGTTAACTTCCTCTGTTTCCTCTGCTACCTACTGCGGAACTACTGTTAAACAAGAATTGGAGATGATGAGAACTACTTTTGAATGATAGCTGGTAGGGACCTAAAAGCAGAAGCTTCTCGATGTTTTAGGGACCTCTTGGTTAATAATTTTGCCCAGCACCTTCTGCTCCAAAATCTGTTACATAAACACAGTAACACAAAAGTATGTTACCCTTTTACCGCAATGGCTCGATGACTCACAGTTAATCTGGAACTTTATTTTTAGAACAAAGCCTCCCCGTTACTATACGATTGTGAAAGTGCATACAAGCAGTGAAAACAAGCGATACCTTTTTTTTACCAAAAAACAGGAAACAATTTACAGACTCACAAGCAAAAAGGATGTGGTTTCGGGGACAAGACAACTGCATTCTCGCCCTGCAACGGACAGTGCCACCGGTGAAAGGTAACCAAAATCACTTTTCCTGCCATTTAAAAACATACAATCGCCGGCCAAACGAACCGGTCACAGCTCCATCAGATGCACTGATATTTGCACTGAGCTATTTTTGGGCGTTCCAAAAATGTAATGTTTTGTTTTTGGACAACATGATGCTCAGACACCATTCACCACTGGTGGCGATAGTTTGGTTCACCGTGTTCGCGAAAACAAGGTTTATGCTTAATCGAATTAAACAAACTCGACTAACCGGTTGGTGATTCAGAAATTGCCCTTTCTTTGTGGGGGATACTCTACCCTGAATAGAGGAAACTAAGAAAATGTAGAAATGATACAATAAATTAAGAAAATATTCATCAACAGTATTGAAAGCACCAGAACTGGTCAAACTTGTTACATTGCTGAGCTTGTTTATTTTCGACCACGAGTTCCAACGAATTCATTCCATATGCAGTTCGAGCATTATATCATTGGCAGGAAAATTGTAACAAGAGCACACGTTTAACCATTTACTTGATTGACACATGTCAAATAAAATTAAATATGCATCACTTGGACAGAACAACCTGCCCCAGAGCCAGTTTGCTAGCCTTGTTCTCGGCTTGTAGGATTTTGGAATAGCAGCTTGTGTTTTATATTTGCTTCTCCCGATTCGTCATAATTTGATTAATTACATTCTGCCGCTCAGCCTCCCCGAAGTTCACCTTTCCAAAGCCTTCCTAATGTACAGGGTTCATATGTGACCGTCTCCACAAAGAGACGGTGTCAGTTAACGCATGTTTTGCATTTTTAACACCCCGGTCGTGTGGTGGAATGAGTTTCCGACCAAACAAAAATTAGCAGCTTCCATTTACCATTCATCCAATAGTGTCGTTCAATCGTTCCTTTCTGGAACGAAATATAGTGCTCTTGGTGGGACAGACAAACACATAGCTGAGGCGACCAAAGTGGAGTGAACAAACATGGTGTATTGGTGCTAATTAGTGAACAATATTGGAACTAATTTCTTAGGCTCTTTCGTATTTAAGATTTTATGTACAAAAGAAGAATCTAAATAGGTTACTTAAATTGAGTTACTCTGTACCTTGTTCTGAATCTATCCGATAAAGACTTGGAAGACATGGTGACGCATAGATCCGTTACTTCAATAAATAAAGGCAGGTAATGCTAGATCGTCATCATTGCTGGTGTAATATTCCGGATCTGTGATCAATGCCCTCACCTAATGTCTACGGCGCTTAACCCCCTAGAAGGCCGCCTGGAACTGAATGAAGTTAATTGATCGGTATGATTAATAGGCGTTTAAAGAAAGTTCATCATCCTGGATGCAGTCAGTCACTGAATGGTGATATAGCACCGCAACCGAACAAAAAAAAAACCTGTGCAAACAGTACACCCTGCGCCAGCTTATCTCACGATAATCCCCAGACATCTGGAGATGACTGGACGCCTTTTCTCGCCCATGCGTGAATCACTTGGGCAAAGTCGCTGAAGCGAACTGATAACCAAGAAGCAAAAGCAAATTAAAATGGAAGTATTGACATATAGTGACTTGAAAGTCACTCCTCGTAAATTAAGGAAATAAAAAAACACAGGAACATCGAAACGTGATAATTACAGTCTCCCATACCATTTGAGGGTTTGATTCCTTAATATGTGTGTGCTTTTTGTTTCACTTTGTTTATCTTCACGTGCGAGAACAATATGGCGCTGCATTTCGTAGTCATGCGTGAGACATTAATGAAAAAAACACACACACGCAGTTGCCTTCCGAGGCAAAGACAATCTGTTTGTTTTGTTTCGCTGTGCGAAAAAGGAATAGTTTAAAAATAGCTACCAGCAGTTGTTTAGATTGCAGTTTAACACTTCTTCCGATATTGGGCAGAAACGGTAAAAGCAACGTGTATGGCGTGTTTGGTAGGGCGTTTGCTTTAGCAATAAGACAAAACAAACCCGTATACGTAGTGCCATTGTACCACGTGGCCTTTTTTGTCATCGGCTGAGCATCGTTTGGTTGTGCGAAATGAGGCACGAGACAGCTGGATCCGTAGAATGGCATCCGATGACGATGGGTTAGGATTGATTTGATCGTAGCTTATTTTGACATTGAGACTTTCTAGCAATTTAGATAGGCATTTTTGCTATTTTTAATTTACTTTAAAATGTATAAATATTTCAAAATAAAAACTTTCTTGTCTCTCATAACACCAGATGACTCAATCCGGATTATTATAATGGCCCTTTTTTCCCACTCCATGTAACGCTTCTTCCAAACCATATGGAAGGAATGAAATATGCCGAAAACGATTTCTCAATCGTTCTGGCAAGAGCCAACTCTTTACTTTGAGTTCCCTTAAATCTTAAGCGACCTTCACGACAAATGGTATCCACTTTCGACACTGGGGAAAAAAGATTGGAGAAAAAATGGGATTTTAAACACCAAGCATGTGGAGTGCATGTGTGGCAAAACCGACATTTGTTGTTCGATTTCATTATCACCCGTTCGCTTTCCCGTCCGGATGGCTAACGTCGTTATGATTCGTCCGTGACACTATGCATCTAATATGGGCGATTCCTTCTTACCCACAGCTTGGAGGCCATTAATGGTGTTTCTATAAAATCCATAAGCATAACGAACGCTACTACACTGCGGAAGGAGAGAAGAAAAAAAAGCACTACGATAGCAATTCCATCGCACTCCCATTTCCATTTCCGAACGGGCTTAATGTATTTTAAAATTATGACGTGTGTCGGTACGGCATCTTTCCCGGGGGCCCGGTATGCCGGCGTCTCCAACCGATAAGCACTAGCATCGCGGTTCCCTAATGGCAGATTGGAAGTGAAAAGAAAAGCGAAAAATAGGTTTTAAAAACCCGACTCCGAATCGGAAAGCCGATTTGTTTGAGTGTGTCTTTCCGCCTGCCACACTCACATGCCGCATACCCATTCAAGTGTGTGTGTGTACGCTTTTCGGATGCAATAAAGCCATTAAAATTAATCGGACAACATCGCGCGACCGGCCGGCCGGCCGCCTCGAGGTTCGAGGTTGTGTGCTTCATTAAATCAAATTTTTATGTAATTTTCAGATTATAAAAACGAATATTTACACTATTCTAGCGAGCGAGCGAACCAGTGCCGCCTCGGTGCGTTATGATCGGTTACGACGTCTGTTTGTCTTCCCGATATCGGGCGTGCCGATAGCGTGCGCGGGGATAGAATGGTGCCGCCACAGTGCGCTTTATCAGAACCGACCGGTTCTTGGTTTTTTTGGAGTTTGGAAAGGCAGAGGCCGCGGTGGACCCGTTTATGGTGGGCTTTAAGCTGGAACAAACAAGTCGTTCGGTACGGTGCGCGTTCTTTATGCTCTTCGCATTTATGCTTTTCCATATTTGCCCAAAACGCGATGCGATGTCTTCCCGCAAAGCTATGGCGCTTGTGCTGAAGAGCAACGATCAACTGCAGCGCACCAAACGCATCTATGTGTACCGTGGTTTAAAGCTAGCCACGGCATGATGGTCTCGTTTAAATAAGCGATAAAGCGAATAGAAGAAAAAAACGAAGAGGGAACCAAACGTCGTCTTTAAATGCCGACGAGAAAGATTTTAGACGGCGCGGAGAAAACTTCTTCGGCAAACAGACGGCAAATTGGAACGCGGTAAATGGTGAATGTTGGGTTGTTTTTGTCGGTTGTTGCCCACCGAAAGACGCTGGTGACACAAATATGAGAATGAACTAAATGGAGAGATTGTCTAGATCTAGGTTTAGCGTTTTTGCCGTTGTATTTTATTTATTTTAGCATTCTGGAGCCTATTCCGCAAGTCTTCTGGGGAAATTCTTCTTGAAATGAACGCTCTGTTACAAAATATATGAAAACACTAACGTTATTGACAAGGTACTAAGGATTCACTCTGATCATCGATATGTCGATTATATCGACAATGTCGATCACCTGTCAGAAAATTCATGGTAGAGAGATGCTTAATGAAGTTATCTCAGAGAGACTCAGTGAAGTTGTTTTTCTAATAAAATTAAAGACACTTCAAAACTTTCGGCTCTAGCTTCTATGCAAATTACGCGAGTACTAACCACAAACCCAGCCATAAATTGGCCGACCCATCTGGAAGTGAAAAGAGAAAGTACACACATATCTAAACAGTACACACGCCCATCGGTCCCCCTGCTGCCGATGGAAAAAGAGCGGTGCAGTATCATTACGCAAAGCACACTCCACACTGCGGCGAATTGCCTGACAGAAATGGATTGATATTTATGCTACCGCGTTGTCCATAATCCCATCCCGTGCTGGAGGGCAGAGAGAAAAAAAAAACAAACGAAGCATTAGACTCATGCATGAAGAGAAACAAGAAAGAAAATAAGCTGTTTTGCAAGAATTAGTTGCCAACATATCACGATCACATAGACCCTCACAACGAGAGGCTACTAAGATCGACGCAAAAAACGTTAAAGGAAGTGAACACAACAAAGTATCATAAATTTAACCTTCCTCAATTTTTTTTGTTTGGTTTTGGATCGTTTTTGTATTCATTCGTGATTCGGTGGGTCGAGCTTTGTAGCTTGTTGAGCTGTTGGGACCCTTTGGGTCCACTCAGACCCAAATACACGAATGCGATGACAAAATCATCGCAACTATAGCAGCCTCGACCGGGGTATGAAGCTCAGAAAACCGGTCGTGTAAACGATTGTCACGTTTGCCGGCGTGCGGAGAAGATCGATCTGTCGCTTCGAAGGCTTCCTTGCAAGCGGAGGGCGACCGGCGGCAGACTGGTGTGTTTTCATTTTAAAGGTATTAATCATATACTTTATACTATCGAGTCGATTTTCGAGTGTCCGCCAATCCTCACGCGGGGTCTGTCCTGTGTCTAGTTGGTTATGTTTGTTTTTTTCTAGTGCCACTCTTTACTCTCCGTTACCACAATATCCATCGAGGTGGAGTGGTTAGTGTTAATTCATTCCATTTATCGTTTTTGGTTGGCGCCGATGTTTACTTCGCTACGGGGCCTGATGATACGTTTTGCTGGTTGACGTACACACACCGAAAGCACCGGCTGCTAGATGCTGTCAAGCGAGGTGAGGTGTTCGCTAGACGAACGAGTTATGGAAATGATTGTTTTTGTTGCTAAAGCTAGAGATCTCATATCTTCTTTAACCGGTTTTGGGACGTTTTCGATCGTCGCCGTGTACGCGTATTAACATGCGTATCGCGTGGGTGCGTTTCGTGCCTGGAACGTGCCTCGTATATTGTTTTTTTTTTCTGGGTAGAAGGTGTTTGCTGTATTTTACCTCGACCACCCTTAAAAGATGTCCGAGGTGTCTGAATGGCACTTGACCTTCGAACTTGCTTATTGTCGTAAAGTTTAACCTCCCCGCGTCACCATCGTTCGAGCGCGCGCGATTTTTTCCAGTGTGATCTGTCAATCGAGAGGTGTGAGCCAGTCGTGAAACATTACTGTGAAAAAGATAAAGCGTCTCGTTGTTCAAGCGAACGATCGATTCCCGATCTGTTGCGATCATGGTAGGGAAAATCGAAAATGATCTAACGATTCCATTTCTGCTTCGAGCCCGCGGGACAGGGAATTTATATAATTCCGGTCTTTACGATCGATCAAATTAGCAGCTTGAGCGATGACCTCTCGCCGTCGCACTATCTTGCTTTCCGTGTCTTTCCTGTGTGGCCATTTGCAGCTGTTGCAGCGCGTTACAACATCTCGACATTAATTTTTGCCTCGGTACGAAAGTGTTCGATCGCTTTCGGAAAAGGTGGGAGGAATGGATATATTTTTTCTTCTCTGCTTTACAACACTCTTTGAACTCTTTTGAAGTCGTGATCGATCGAATCCGGAGTTTAGGTGTTGGGGTGTGGATATGCAGTTACACTGCCGGGCGTCCTGCACGCTCCGAACGGTTTCGGGTACGAATCGGTTATTTTGGTGATTGCATACATCACTCGCTCCAAAACGGTTGGCCGGTGGAGTAATACGGGATGTCTGATGTTGCAATTAAAGAGAGGATATCCCGGAGGAAATTGACCGACAGAGTGATTGATGTGTATGCTACCTTTGAAAGGCGTTAATTTTGCTCTACAAGTCCGAATACAGTTTTACAACTTACTTTGGGATGAAGATGTAGAGGATCGTCCAATTTATAGCGCCCTCTAACGTCAAATCGCGGAAGCTATTAATCAGTACTAAAACTCAATACTCATACTCAGTTGAGATGTGCAAGTTCACCAAAAGTTTACCTTAGTTGTTATTAAAAAAAACAGAATAAATCAGCATTACACTACAACTTCAAAGATCTGAATCATTATAACGATACCACAACTTTCAACATCTGTATGTAGCTGATTCTGCTGTGCGCAAATCCCGCATTGACCTGCTATTGCCTTCTCTAGACGCTCCTTTCGCTTTGTTTAATTAAGTAGCTGCATATATGGAAATAATATAATGGAAAGGAGGCACTCTACCACATCATCGCGGTTGACTTCGAGGGCATGCCCGTTTGCCGTGGTTTTTGTTGCTGCAGCGTTGTCATTAGCGATGACGTACGAGAGCGAGTGAGTCGCGGTGACTATTCTCTTCACGCACGACATCTCGTCTGTCTCGTTAGTCGAGCGAGCAATGTTGAGAGCAACAAGCAAATCGAGAAGAAGAAGAAAAAACAACCCTTATGACAGTACTAAAGTAAATGAAATAAAGCCAAACCAACCGAAGAACTCATCGAATGACAGAATGGCATCAGCTGATGTGGACCGTGCACCATCAACCCTACCCTACTCACCCCCTGAACCGGTAGCGATTGTTTGAAGCCCATCACCTGTCCATCACCTTCGCACCTTCGGTGAGGAGCGTACTACTCCCTGGCTTACTGACTGACTGACTCGGTGAGTGGATGACTAATGGTGGATTACTTTATTATGACTTTTGCCTTACCTTCGAGGCCTTGCCGTTGCTCTTATTCCGTGGATTCGTTTCTGCACACACACACCAGCTCGGTCGTAAAACATATGTAGATGGAACATGGAGAAGTAAAATGATCGAAAGGCTGAAAAGAAACTGTCAGCCGACCGACTATGCAGCCCCAACGTGTTGCTAGTGGATGAAGCCTTCTTCAAGACACCTCCGACCTCTGGCAGAGCTTGGGCCAGCTCCAGTTACCGACCGGTGAGGTTTTGTTCTTTTTTTTTTACGATTTCCATCAGTTATGCTGGTGCGAGACGATATCAGTCGGTACACTGATGCTAGGCGCACCACTTCACATCAGCACAGTAACCCACACAGCAGTAACTGCACGGTACGGCATGTTCTTTGACCAGCT
>KI424338.1:5293-18899 GCA_000473375.1 Anopheles culicifacies
AACAAGATAAACTATACTAAAACGCAAACAGCAAAACAATCAAAGCATACTACAAAATAGCAGTAAAACAAACAAATTTTAACAGGTATGTTCATTCTAAATTATAAAACTAAACAAACATTAGAAAGAGCAATTAGAAAACTAAAAAAATGAAAAACTAAAATAACATACAAAAACAATTGAAAGAAAAATGATAAATTAAATCAAACACGAAATAACAAGAAACAATAGAAATAAATTACAAATTAACTAAATATAAGCTTTTAAAGCCAACCTTTAGTAAAGCGTGAAGCTTTAGCGTAAAAATGGTTCAATAGCCCAACAATTAACTTAACGGACGTGGAACGGTGAAACGACCTGTTACATTCTGCCTCGGGAAGCAACAGCAAAGAAATTGGTTCCGCGTATCACCTTTCTGTTAGAAACCAAACCATCCAGAAAACTGGTTTCTAGCTTTTCTGCTTCTCGGTGAACGGTGTGTGCATATGTGTGTGAATCTTCTCAAATACTTTTCCAATTTTATTTTGCTGTGTGTTTTTCTTTTCCTGCTGAAGTTATTCTTCCCATGCTGGGTGGTTGTGAGGTTTCTCTTTACGTAAAGTTTTCCTTCTGCAGGCTACTACATTGTATGTGTGCGAGTATGTATGTATGGTATGCCCTCCAGTGTCACCTACCAAGAGTGGATGAGAGAGAAGGAACGGAAGAGAAATTGAGGTTTCGTAAGAAAAGTTTCGGAAAACCTCAGTACAAACACTTGCGTCACCCCTTAGGTTCCCGGTATAATTCCAGCAATACATACACAAAACAGGCCTCACGGGAAGCCGTCGCTACCGGGTTTTGGAGTTTGTCGTGTTTTATGCTATTATTTCCTCCATTTCTCTTGCTGCTTCCCTTTAAAAGGTTTGCCGACCACTGGGAAAGGAAAAACTTTTCCAAAAGAGAAGAAAACACTGTAGCAGATAACTGCAGCGTTGCAGAGCGAGAGATGAAAACACCTAGGAGTCGCTTGTACGATACCTTGCACGGAACACCCTTCAGCAAGATCAACATTGCTGGTAAAGCTGTATGGGTGCGCTTCGTTCGCTAAACACTGCCCCAGAAATTCCTAGCCCCATAACGGTGGAAGGGACTTTTTATCGAGCTGACAAATATTAATTTAGAAAGGGGAATCATTTTTACTTTTTTGCCTTTGCTTCCCTTCCATCAAGATTGGTCATTTTCTTATGTTTGCTAGAAAAAAAAAAGTGGTACAGATTGTTGGGCGTTGTTCTTTTCTCTTTCTGCAGCTTCTCCATTTCAATAGCACGTAAATCCATCAACGGAAGATTGTGCTGATGACCAGAAAGGTGCTAGTCACCTCGTTCTACCACGACGGGTTATCGTTTGTTGATAAAGTTTGGTTCGTTTCTTCCATTTTGTATTTTTTCGTTCTTGTTGTTTCCTCTTTAGACTCGGGTGGGAAATTTTGAAAACCCAAACCCATGCCTGGTATAATGTTTTTAGTCACCTTTTCCCGCATTCCTTATCGTTGTCCCCAATTGGGGTTGCTACCTCGACATGGTCAACACAGGCATACCGGGTGGTTTGAGAACATTTAGGCGTTGACGTGATGAATGACCGATGTCAGATCAGGATAAAACTTTCCTTTATTTTTCCGGTACCTTCGCTGATGAATATAACTTTATGAGGTATTTTGCAGAGAAGAAAAACGCATACTAGCACTTTAAAATATTTCCCTTACTAATGAGAACTCATACGTTTAAAGAATTAAAGTATTCGTTGAAAGAAAATAGTTATTGCTCTTTTCAAACAAAAATTTAAATGAAGCTCTTTTACTTTCATACAAACTATTTACTTTTTTCACAATTCTCTTCTTTTACTAATCTTTGAAAAACTCAAATATAACTAACACCAACTCGCTGGCTTTTATTCCTCCAAATGCCGAAAATAATGCTCCTAAATGTATGCTATTTTCATGACATGCATTATCTGTTTAACGACAATAATGACGTCAGCTATAGCGTTCTTTTGAAATAAATGGAAGAGCATACATTTTCTTCAGAGCTTTTCTACAATAAAAACCATTCTAGAACGTTCATCTTCCCTTCCGAAAAGTTCAGCTCATTTGAGCTAAATTAAAACCCGCTTCAATATCCACCTTGGAATGTTGATAAATTTCATTAAAATTGTTCGTCCTCGTTCGTAGCGGCGTGTGTCACCGACGTTTGCAATGCACGACACCGCATATGATTGAATTTGCACCTAGCCCATCACAATCCCTGCTGACTTCTGGCTTGTCGTGATTGTCCCACAGTCACCCTTCCCGGTTGTCACTGTGTTTGCAGTGGAATTTACTCCCCCGAACAACCTTAATGCTGCATTCAAGGGAAGCCAGAATAATTTACACTTCCACGTCACTGGAACGTCTGAACGGTGTTGGGGCAGGGTGGGAAAACATAAAACTCCCGTCCCGAAAAACGTCACACGGACGAGTAATAGGATTTTCGTACCCAACCCGAAGATACCCAAGCTATCGGTACGCCGCTCGCTTTTCATCGATTTAAGGCAACTCCCAGCGAGTAGCTCACTGTCACCGTTTCGCTTTCGTTTAACGTACGCCGGAGCGTATAGAATTCCGGTTACCGGAAGGACAGTATTAGGATGTTGAAAATTCATTTCTTTTCCGAACCGCCATGCCATTGCATTTATTATTAAACAAGGTACACTGCGCGCTTGTGTTCGTCCGTAAGGTCCAGGCACGAGGCTGGAACGACATCACCGAAACAGAGTACGTGAAAAAGTTTCGCTAATGCAACGACGACCATACGGTAGCTCAAGGGGACATTTTTTTGGAGAACTTGGGACCACTTTGGACGACAATGGTCCACGGTAAATGATGTTCAAATTTGTCGGTTTATTTAATTTTCACCTTTGTCTAGCGTGAAGTGTGCTGAAAACTGTTCCTTGGAACCAGTGCTTGTGATGTGTTGGTTTTACTGATATGTTGCAGACTTCCCAAGGCTTCAACTAGGTTATTTCTTCAGTCTTCTGGGTCTCTTCTTCTACTTTGAGAAGTACAGCTTAGTTAGGTGCGTAATTCACGAATTCTTTGTCAGATATAGAGATCCCTCACATCTTCATCTTGAGCAACAACTCTTTAATTGGGCCCAGTTGAAATTCCCTCGAGATTTCTTGGATATGGAATTCCACATTAGATGTCTGATATGAGAGGAGTCCAGGTTTTCCCAAAAGCATTGGCATTAACATGTGTACCAGAAACCAAGACACGTCTACAACACGTCAAGTCACAGGAACTCCCATTCGTTTTTTTTCCTTCTTCTCAGACCGCTTGGGTGCCGAATGTTACGTAAACGGATTCCAGCTGATATGGTGAAGCGTTCGCTATCACTGAACCGTTAAGGCGTCGCCCTTAACCAGAAGCCGACAAACTGTTGCTGTACAAGTTTCCGTCCACCCTTCAACCCGTCACCCATACCACGTCGATCAGAATCTCATTTGCCTTGCTGAAGATGTGACACAACCGGTGCCCCGTTTTTTCCCACGACCCTGGCGCCAATACGTCCACCGTTGTGTAGAAGCGATCGGAAGGAGGAAAGCGGACGCAAGTTAGAAGTACAAAAACTCCTACCCTGGCGTGCGATTTTAGCGTACAAGGTAGCATGAAACCGACCGCAGTCGATGAGATGAAAGGCAACATGATACTTTCGGCTTTGGGAGTTGAAACTCTTTTTCTCCTCGCTTCTTTACCGTAAACATGGCCTACCTCAAAAAACCGATACGGTCGGTAGAGTAAAGTATGTCAGGTGATAGTTTCAGATCAAAAACATGTATCGAGCTACCCTGCTGGTGGACAGAGGCACTACTAAGCATGTCCCCGGCTTTAGCACGAAAAACGTCACCATCAGCTACTGGTAATTTTGTGATCATTTTTGTTTTGGTCGGTCCAATCCAACATCAAAATCCAAACCCTAACCATGACGGAAAAAATAAACACATACACACACACACAGCACACGGGCAAAACCAGATGAGATGAAAAGCATCACTAACGGGTTGGTTGGAGTGCATGGTGGTAGAGAAACTTGTTGAACCAGGACGATGACCATCCAACCAGCACCCAGGCAGGATGGAAATAGAATACCTTCCCGTTTAGGTGGGCTCTTTTTGACTGGTGGGAACTCAGTCCACACCAATCAACCGGCAGCATCCCCAGCAACCGGAGCTGTCCTTGTGATGAGAGCTTTGCCTCCGTCTCTGTGTGTGTGAACAAGCTATTTTTCCAGCACCATCCGAACATGATATCCAATCTAGCAGCGTTATTTCATTCCTGTGACTGAGCACAAGCTATTTCCATATCGCTCACCATCGTGTTTGCCATTTAAGGCACCTCCCCACATCGGTAGTCATCCCTCTACCCAGGCAGGAGTCGGAGAAAGAGAGAGAGAGAGAGAGTATAAAAAAGCCCAACATCCAAGGGCATTCGAGATCAAAGGGTTTAAAAATAGAAAGCACGACACAAAACCATGTCTTAAATCATGGAACCGGAGCTACCGGGGGAAAAGCATGCCAGCCCAGAACATGGAATGGTAGCAGTAATAACTTAATATCATTTTTTCTCGTTTTCTTTTTGTTGGATATTTGAAAAAAAGACACCTCTCCACCTTTGGATCCCCGGGACTCGGTACTCGGAGAGCAACAAACCGGTCGACTATTCATTGTAGCTCGTAATTCCAAAACCCACATTATGCACACCTAACCTCTAAATCGGTTTCAATTACTGTAGCTATTACAGCTCGTGCTCAACCATTTTCCCGGGGCTCCTTCCGAGATATTCCCATCCCGGCGGGATGAGAACCACATTCAACGAAGCTGATTGCTGATACTGATCTTCAATCGACAGTTGCCACCGGGGAGGGTTCGGTTTCCGATCGATTGGGATTTTGCCGGCAACTACTTCCCCGGTTCAATCACGGGAAGCAAAATCCGAAAACCCACAACAAACGGTACGTAATCTAAATCTCAAGCATTTCTTGATTTACCGGTTTCTGCAACGACCGGTGACATCCGCCAGTGGTGCTAGTGTGCTCCAGCACTCGAGTGGGCTTGATCCATTCTGCCAAACCTTCCCAACCAAAGGCATGCAATCAAAACGAAACGTCGCCACGTAACGGAGGGAATAATGTCACCTGATATCGAATTCCGCACAACTCGCCGCACGAACCGGAATCGTCTTCCCCGCTGTCGGGAAGGAACGTGAAGAAACGATTCAAGATAATTCTAATGAATTCCCAACAAGTCACCAGGCTTGCTCTTAGTCAGCGGACAATGAGGACGGTGAGGAGTGATGCTCAAACATACCCAGCGAGTAATGGCACTCGTACAGTGTGGATGTAAATAGACGAACCGTTCAGCTCTGATGAATGTTTGGTGTCTTAAGTAAAGCAGTATCCACCGTACCGTACTCGAGCTGCTAGCAGTATCTTATGTGGTCAAGAATTGGTGGTACCGATAGAATTCGTTCGTTCGGGTTGCTTGTTTTTCCGCACGAACTGTAAACATCATCGAGAGGCTCATTTATGGAGCAAACCCAGCATTCGTCGTTCGAACCAAACCAGGAAAGTGAACTTTGGAATTTGCCTTCCTATTCACCATTTTCTATGAACCTCCCCGGTAGAAAGACGCACTTCCAATCCCTGTCGAACAGTACGAGAAAATGTTGTTTGGAATTTTCCATCAAGCCATGCTGAAGCTGCTGCTTGCCGTTGCTTTATCCTTTTGGGGAGAAAATAAAAAGACAAAACCAAGCGCCAAGATGCGAAGCAGAAGAACAGAGCTAGGAGCTTTGTGAGATTTATCTGTTCCTCTCTCTCCCTCGTTTTTTTTTGCGTGTAACATGAAGATAAAGGCAACAACCAGCCTGATTTGTCCAACACAGCAAGATTGTGCCGATAGCAGTTCCAAAGTACGTACCACAACAGGTTGCCCAAGTAATCCCACGCCCAGCTGTGGGGTTCGTGGAAAACTTCGATCTGCCATGGGGTAGAAAGAACAACAACGCAAGCAACAGCTCTTGCCCAATCCGTTACCGATGCACGTCCGATTGTTAGGTAAGGGTGTTTGCTTATTAGCAGCACGTACCGATACGGTCTCCACACACTGGCTGCCCTGGGACCACTAATGAGCAAGACATTATATTTTTCCACCCCCACCTAACGAATGTATCATACTCTTGCCCCGTAAAGGTCATCTCGCACACCATCACAATCGATCTGTTTGCATGATGCATAGGAAAGAAATGATTATGAGGCCATGTCCTCAAGTGTAGTGCCCACGGACCCACACGCTTCCTTCCATTCCTTCCATGCGTACGAATGGAAATCCACGCAACCATTCTCGCGAAAGGAAAACTACCGACGCGCTCAGTTTGCGACATCTTCACGACCTTTCGATCGTCCTTTAGTGTGTGTGTGTATTTCCCCGGGAGAAACGGTGTGCTGTATTACATTTAAATTTGACATTTACCGATGAGCAGATGGGACGGGGGCAAAAGCACCCACACAGCACCGGAGCGACGAGCGAACAGGGAGTGTTATTGGACCCGACCAAAAAACACCTCCACCAATCGCGTTCGGTGGCAACGGAGAAAAGATTAAGATAAATAAATGGGGTAAACATAAATAAAAGGATGTTCCCCTGTACAGCGCCTGCTTTTGTCGCTTCCTCCCACGAAGGAAATAAGATGAGCAAAGGGGGCTTTTCTTCTTTCTTCTTTTGCATTTTGTCCTTACGCCGAAAATGAAAACAACTCCTTCAAGGGAACGTCGATTGAATTAATGTGTTTGTAATACAATCAAATCAACAGCATTCCGCTAGAAAACAAAAAAGTAACACAAATAGATGGAAACAAAATGTCACAGCGCAAAGCGAAATAACACAAACGCGCCCATCCCACAACGGTGTCTCATATAAGAGACAAAAAGCACAACTGTGGCAAGACAAACCATCCAGCAGCAGCACCACCGCCGAACGCAAAACATCATCATAAAATCCTTCGGTTATGAAGAAAAATGTTATTGCCCACATCCATCCTAATGTGGTGCCGTTTGCACGACTGTTTGTTTCATTCTGCCTGTTCGTTTCTTCATGGCCTACACACACACACACACACCAGTTGCAACAAAATCATCCATATTTTCCACCCCACCCAACAAGGGGCCCACCGGGGAAAAGCTCTGAGTAGGAAAAATGGCAAGCCAAACCTTTCTGCAGCATTCGGATAAATATCTGTTCGAGAAGGTTTTGTGATTTCGTTGTGGATTCTGTGTTTTTCTTACTTTCTCCATTTTGTTTCACACACACACACTGGTACACTGAATAGTACGTCACGGTTTTCCCCTTCCTATGCGAAATGGGCCACAAAAGGTCAAACCATAGATTGAAAAGATGTCCTGCGGGGTGAGATGACGTCACTAGTTTTCCGGCTTAATCTCAGCTTCAACTCTCCAACGCCTGGTTGAAGATCCGTTCCGACCGTCCAATTTTCTACCCAAAATTGTAAGACTTTCACTACAATAAATCAGCGCACGGCGGTGGCGGATTCACGAGGATTGTGAACCCCAATCGCCTAAAGCGGACGGAAAATAACAGCAAACCTCCCACGCTTCCCCTACCACGGTTGGCGTGGATTTGACGGTGCGGTTTTGATTGAGTGCCCGTTGAATGCGGTGCCAGGCGAAACAAGGCGAACCTGTTGTTACGATTGAACGGGCAACGGGTTGATGATGGTGAAATAATCACTACGTACGTATTGATTGCGTCTTGCGCATCTTTCTCACTTGTTGTACATTTTCGTTGCCGTTTTTTAATTGTTATCAAACTGTTGAATGTTTCCTCGTTGCGGGTGAAATTTAGAAGAACATTTTCCTTTATTTTAACGAGCATATTTGTCCTTTTTTTATTATAGCTCATCCTTTCACACAGTCTATACCGAGCTACAAAGACTATGGTTGTCTTGGCGTAAATCACATGACGTGACCCAACTAATGAAGCATGTAGGATTTAATATAAATTTCATTTTGCTTCAATCAATATTCAATTTATCAATCTATTTATCTGAATGAGAAAAGCGAATAACTTGGAAAATACCAAATCGCTGGCAAATAATAATCTATTAATTGTCATGTTTGGGAGTCCTATCCTTGCCTATCTTTTTTTAAAGACACATTTAAATTATGTTACCTAATACATAATTCTTCAAAACAGCATTCATACCTTTTATATGAATTTAGGTACATTTTCCACTTACTAATGTACTTATGACGCCATCGATTCTGTCAAACGTCAAATATTTATACCAGTAGAGCTCCGATTATTCGGGTTCGACTAAGCTGTGTAACGGATTATCCGGGCAGTTTGAAAATGACAGTTCTAAAGGTGATTTTAACCACTGTGCGCTAAGCCGATGTTGGCAAAACAGAAAGGGTTCATTAGTGAAAGATACAAAATACTGAAACTCGTACCAAAATTACATTAATAACCCACAAAGTGATATAAAAATAAACAAAATTAATTACCCATTAATATTTACGGGGAAAAAATATAGTGTCCCCGTTAGAACGGGTGTTCGGCGTGACCACAGTCATTTTCGTGGAACACGGATAATCCGACATCCAGTTAAATAAATCGCGGATAATTCCACTGCCTGTGAATTTTTTGATGTTTCGGTCTTTTTTTACTATAAAAACTACCAATTTCCTCCAAAAAGACACTCAACCATGTACCGTGCGCGATAAATGAGCCGCTTTTTGTATGTGCTCGCCCTACCTGGTCTCACTAACTTGTCTAAAATCATCAGTAAAAGGTTTCATGGGAAATGGACCAACCAAACCTAAAAGTGAAAATATTTCCCCATTTTCGGAAAATTTACGTACGTGGTCAGTTCCCTAGAGGGTCACCATTTCATCGTGTCGTTCGGGGTTTTTTTTTTTTGTTGCCTATCTGTTTTTACCATCGTTATTATTGGTTGTCAGCTAACCAGACCACCAGCGAGGTACAGAGATAGTGCAGCGTGTTTAACCACCAACTTACCGGACCCTGCCGGTCACGGTTGTACAGATTGTTGAACATTTCGGTGATTAAGGTTTCTGACCTTCTGTTCGACCCCTCGGTACACCCTTGTAAAGGTGCCGTTAAATGCCTCACCTTCCACCGCTGATTCCGCGGTTAAACGGTACGTGGTCGCTAGTGAACACTTCTGCCATCCTGCTCTGCGGTGTGATGGCCATTTTGTTGCAACCATCATTACCGGGTTACGCTATCCCAGCTCTTCCAGCGCTCCGCTCCAACCCCACGAACGCGCTGGGGAATCGATCGGTGTGCTCTGTGGCTTTGCCTGCCATCGTTCGTGTACACACGTACGTGCATGCCCTCATGGGATGAGGCAATTTGGCCCTGAATTTTCGGATGGAAACACTGCTTCCGGTTAACCTGATCCGGGTACCTGCGCTCTAAGCCCAGCAGTAGCACCGTGGAAAGCTACTGACAGGAGGGCAGGGCGAACGACTTGCAAGTAGCAAATCAGATCATGGTACCAGACGTGGCCGTCTGTTGTGTTAGTGCCCCGGTCAGGAATTGGAGGCACACGGTGGGAAAACACACTGAAACTGGCAGTGTAAAAGGTAATGGTATCGATCTCGGCCCGGCAAAAGGCTTTCGCCTCGTAAATGGAGGCGCCTAGTCGGGCGTAAAAAAATGTGCCCCTTCACAAGAATATGGTTTCGAGATGGTAGTAAAACCGTAAGCTTCCCCTCGGGGGAAATCTCCAACCACACGGGTGTTCGGAAACTGCTTCACTACTCCTCACCATGCAACCTAAACGGTACCAGCTTTAACCGTTTATCGTTAAAAGCCAAGCGACAGTGTACCACCGCCAGTGTTGCATCATCTCTTTTAGCAGCGAGATGGTAAATTGGGGGATAATGTACGGAGGGAAAAGGACAACGATGATGATCCTGTGCGCTAAGACACGGTACACGACGTGGGAAGCATTTGCGGTTGGAAGATATTTGGCTTTTCGATCGATAGGCTCACACACCCACGCGCTGCCAGCTCGATTCCTCGCAATTTTTGGTGACCCGCACACCTCGGTAGTGAGATTTTCAAGACGCAGTAAGGGATGTAGAAGACCGAGGAGGCATTTTCATTACCGTTCAACTTTACCGTACAGCTACTGCACGGTACCCGATAAGAGTGCCGTGCGAACGATGAGCGCTACGGTAATAAAGTTAATTTTAGGTTCAACCACATGACTTCTGGTTGGAACTGGGTGTTTTTTTTTTCTCTCTCTCCATTCGATCCCAACTCAATCGAAAGCTCACCCAGCCATATTGATGATTATCAATCTATCTAGCGAAGCACACACAATTATAGGTAAATAATAAGCTTCCTACAATTTGGGGTTCCTGGTAAAGGGAATCGAATTTGCCCACAATATTGAGCAACATAACTTAACGATTTTAAATCATAAACCACTGTTGCACAGGCCATGATAGAACTAAAAGCAGAGTTCTCGCACATTCTAAGCAATTTCAATCAAAAAATGGTTGTATTACAGATCTCATTCTTGTGACTTCATAAATTGTGAGTCTTATGTGTTGTAGAGTAGCTATACTGGATAATCAGTACATCCATTTGCCGGTATATTCAAGTCACGGAAGCTAGAAATGGCAGACCAAGACCTCTCGAGGTTGCAGATCCATAGAAGAAGTAGAAGAAGCTATCATTCAACTTGAGCCAGGCCTCTCTAGACTCTTCTGATGCGCGGCGAGTCCTAGGTTTTGCTCATTACCCATCGATGACTCCTCAGTTCTATTTCCAAAGTAGTCTGATAGTATTGGAATTTTGAGTGAATCATCAGGGGACGATGAATCTTAAAATTGAATTGAAAGATGTATCTTCAATTTATGAATTGAAAGATGTATAGAATCTTCAAAAATCTGCAAAATACTTAAAGGTATTAGAATCTCGGGAAATTTATGATTTCAACCGGATATGGAAGTATTCTTCTGGAAGAGGAAGATGCTCAGATGGAGTTTTGGTCCCGTATGAGTGGAAGGACAATGGAGGAGCCGCTACAATGACGAGCTCTACGAGCTGTACGATGATCTCACCATCGTGCAGCGAATTAGACTCGCCAGGTTCCAGTGGGCTGGTCAGGTCATTAGAATGACACCGGACGACCCAGCCCGTAAAGTCCTTTTAGGCCGTCCACATGGACAGAGGAGGCGTGGTAGGCCCAAACTGAGATGGAGTGATGGCGTGGATGCGTCCGCAAGAAGGGCCGGGATAACGGATTGGCAGACGACGGCGCTGGACCGCGAGTGGTATCGAGGATTGTTGCAGCAGGCCAATACCGCGAAGCAGTTTTAGCGCCTGATAAGTAAGTAAGTAAGTAAGTGGAAATATTCATTTGAGTTGATGTCTTGAACTTTGAGATCAGTTCTTTAAAGATTTATGAATTCTTGGGAATTCGGATGATTCTTTATCGAAGATTTCCTCAAATTACACCTCTCCAAGGATTCTACACATTGATTGCTTCAGACATTTGATAGATCCTGAATCGATTCCCCGATTGATTCTATTCTCCTCTGTAACCCATAATTTAACTTACGCTCTGCCGATTCAAATAAATTTGCGTGCTTATTATTAAGCGAAGGAAAACAAACATACTCAGTAATAATATTTGCCTACATCGACGGCAAACAAACCACCAATCCGCGATTGACTTGCACTTGCCGCTAGTATGCGGGGTTAATTGATGGAAGATGTGTTACTCCGCACCGGTGCTATTTATAGTCCCAGGACACACCCACACGTATGCAGCGTACCGCAGTAAATTTGCAGATCCAACCAGTACGCTACTTTCATCTCACGGCATGGATAATGTATAATGAAATAAGATCCGACATTGATTAATATCCCAGCGTGCAAAACCGGCAAGGCAAGTGGCCACGAGACTTATCGACCTCTTTTTCCTTTTTTTTTTTGTATGTGTCCTGTATGCTCATGTAAAACGGGAGCAGGTGCTAATGGTGTTTCTAGGCGCAATGGATGGATGGAACACCCACCAGTGTCCGCCGGATAAGATAGCAAGATAGATCGTTCTAGTGTACGGGTAGCGAGATTTCACGTCGGGAGACAGGGCTCGCTTTCTTTCCTACCCAAGTCGGAAGCTTTCAAAGATGCTCCACCAATGTGTGCCTTGCCGGTACTCGGTAGAACCTACATCGATTTCCACGGCGACACCATCGGATCGTCAATCATGAGCACGGCCGCATGTCATCTCTCGGGTGTAGATGTACGCGATTTCGCCTAACCGCCTCCGAGTGGTTCTGTGCTAGATTGGGTTTTAGCGCAACACGTCGCTGACGTCAGACGCACCACCGACAACCGGAAGTGCAACACTGCTTAAGGCCGCACACGCGAAGAAATGGCAAAAAACCAAACACATCCTATCCCATAATCTCGCCTCTTAATGCGTATCGAACGATCGCACGAAAGCAACCCGGCGCTCAAGTGCTGCACGGCTAGATACAGATTGCGTACGTGTACCGTCCCAATCACCATGTTCAACAGTTTAATTTGCCTGCTCGGCAAGGTTGAGGTCATCGGATTTGCTGAGCATAACCGGAAGCAGCGGCACAATCTCATCTCGCACAGGAAGACAGGCGAAGATGCGGCATACGGGTATTGCGGGCTCTACAACAATCCACCATTAGCCTTCGTCGACGTGGCACACGGGAAGTTCCGGTACGGCAGGAACCAGCACCAGTTGTTCTAGAAAACAAGGACAACCATCCCCATCCCATTCAACCCCTATTAAGCTGTCCTCTTCATTGCATAGCACCTCCCCGTTTGCACCTCGAACAGCGTGCACATTAAAATTGAGGTCAGCACGGTGGCATCGGTGTTGCATCGTACTGCATCACACACACACGTACACCCTCGATTGAAACTGTGTAAAACTCGCCAGACCATTTCCGTCGTTTCCCCCTTTTTTGATGCCCGAAAGGTTGATAAAACTTTCCTTTAGCGCGGGTAAGCCACAAAAACCCAAACTGTTAGCTCAGATTTTAATGAACTTATCCAACAGGCTGAGCAGAGGACATTGAAGCAGTACTGGGGCAGAGGAGGAGAGGGGGCAAAGGGGGGGGAAGTTATTAAAACTTTTTGTACAAGCCAACAAAAACGGCCCAAACGTCGGTGTGTTGCCGTTTCGATCGATTGCTGGTGCTGGTGGTGATGTTGCTATTGGCAGAGCAAAACACAGCTCTAATTACAACATCTTTATTTTTGCATTAGTAAGTGTTGATACTGATGAGGGTATAAATTCATCCTTTTTGATTGTTTTATAAAAAAAATCCCACTAAAATGATCAAACACAACTAAACGCTACACTTTTCGCAACACATTCGCTTTTGTAATGCGAATTGCATACTTTCAGGCGAAATGAAAAATCATTCGCTTGCCGTAGCATTACTTTGGAACAATCTCTGGTATAATAGCTCGAGCATGAAACGTTCCATAG
>AXCM01006645.1:0-17010 GCA_000473375.1 Anopheles culicifacies
GAGCCAGGACGCTGGGCTGAAAGTTTGCCCGGCTCCTGGTGACAGTTGGCGTCCGGATGGCCAAACCCGCAAAGACTTTTGGCAACTCTTGAAGCGCGCGCGCTAAATTGCGCTAAAGTACGTGAGTGCAATAAATATTTGCACAACCACTAGTGTGGTCGATGATGGTGTTTTGTTGTGTGCGCTGTTAGTTACGCTGCCCGTAGGTTGCGATCCTTGATGCTCAATGTCTAAACAACTGCAACCCTCCGGCGTCGGTTCCTTCCTTCGGTAGGAAGTTTGAGCAATAATTGTTAATAAATATCTTTATGATTATTTGCCTTCCTCTGGCGTGTACCGCTGGAAAGCGGTTCACTTCCGCAGCACCAAAAAACAACACGACGATCAACAATCGATATCACCCAACAACCGGAACACCGAAGAAAAACGGGGGAATCGAACGGTGTGCCTTTGGTTGCTTTCGTTTCTTTTGTGTATCTTTTTTTTATTGTTACAATTTATGATGCACTTTGTAGCGCGTGTGCTATTCAATAAAGGGAGCGCAAGGACGCGTACGCATGACTGTGCCCCCTATTTTTTCAAAAGGCAACACCACGGAACAACCGTGGCCGAAATTACGAATGAATGTAATTGTTTTCCACCACCTAACCTTCCGTTGCCGGGGGAACCGAAATTTCACTTTCCTTCACCGGTCGTAGGGCCATATTTTGCAGCCCTTGTAAAACCACCCACGGCCAACGGAGGGGTTTTGCTTTGTTCCGGGTGTACCACTAAACGGTAACCAAAAGGCGCCTACACTTAACGAAATTATTTTCCGCTTCCTTTTGTCGATGTACTGCGGGAGTTTGTTTTGGCCTCCGGGTGACCCGGGTGATTGCCTCGGTGAGAGGTTTTAGTTCCTCACAGCAAGTTACGCTCTTTAAGAGTTCCGATGTGAAGAAGGCAAGGTGCTGTAAAAGAATAGTGTCTAATCGACCTTATATGACATCGATTTACATGCCGAAATAAGGAAGAAAAGTAAAATGAATGTGTTTCAATAAAATAATCATATGACAGATACTCTAGAAAGCGAATATAAGCTATCATCATGTGTGATAGTAAAATTTACTACCAAAAATGTTATATCTCTACATAATCCAAAAGTATTAAGCATCATAGTCGACATAGTCGACATATGTCACATGGAACTTTTTTCTTCTTAAAATTCCAATAACTTTTGATACATTGCTTATATCAGCTTAAAACTTTCAGTAACCTCTCAACTTTTCATTTTCACTTTTTGGGCCACATTAATAATGTTCAACAAACAGTAAATTTCTTATATTGATGTTAATTTTACCTCATTAGTTTCGATTTATTCAATCAGATTGTATAATGTACTGCGTCATATTTTGATATTTATTTTGTTTCTTGTAAAAACATTTTCCAACGCAAAACCATTAATCCCTATCCAAAACGTTTGGAATACCCGGAAAATTCGTATTATCTACAAATTTGTTTCAATTTATGTACCAACCCTTCTTGCGTTATTCTTTCTAAATAATTTATTTCTTTTACGTAGAACAATTATTTTACAAATTCTTCCTTTAAATAGTTTCTTTCTTAATTTTATAAAATCTTTAATTACTTTACTGCTCTTCTTTATTTTTGTAAGATTGTTTTTTTTCCTTTTTTATTAAAGATTGCATCCACTCATCCTGCTCGCACTCATCCAAAAATGGCCACCGTGACGTGGGCCAAAAATTAATAAAATCCTAAGGAATATAAATTATAGCCGACGCGTGCCAGGAGTAATTCAATCATTTTCATTAGACCGAACGCACCCGGCCTGGGTGGAAATGAAGCAAAATGCACACGCGTTGCAGCCAAGCAAGCAGTGCACGCAGTGTCTGCGAGATAGAAACTCCAGGCCCGTTCTGCATTCGCTTCCTAACTCCTAGGGGGAATTTTACAGCTCAATTTAACCGAACGGCCGTACCGAATGAAAAATGATTTTGCAATAATCAACAACACTGAAAACATGCCACATCCTAACGGACCGCGAAACACCATTTTCCGCCACTGGTCGGTCGCGGTCGGTTTGGTTTGGTCCGTATGTGCGCCATGCCGGTCACGTGGTTTGGCGTAGTACTACGCGGTGCGTCCTTGAAGTTCTGTCTGCGTTTCCCTCTCTCCCTCTCGCTCTCTCTCTTATTTATGCTTTTGGGAAGAGATTGGGGTTTGGAAGGTCTGGATTATATCATCCGCCACAGCAACAACCATCGGCGGTAACCAGTGGAAACCGGTGCCTGTGCCGCTTAGCGAAAGGGTCGGGAAAACCTCCGTGCGGCAGGTCGGGAAAAATGTTGCGGACGGAAGCAGTGGCTGCAATTACGGGTGCATTTGTGAGTAATTACGGGCGTGTGTGTGTAGCCGTCTGCGGTTGTATGGGGATTTGAAACATTCGGGAGGTGGGAAAATATGATTAGAAGCTGACTCCGAAAAATGAACCATTGATGGTGTTGTGGTTTTTATAACTTTTCTTTTTTTTATTGTTGTTGTCACTTTCCAACCAGAGCACCGGAATCGGGTAAACAGAACATGTGCATGTTGATGCATCATCATCTGTTGACTTTTCGGCCGGCTCTCGATGTTTGCCACACTCGCCAGGCTTTGTTTATTTAGCATACCGCTTTGATCAACACCGCTGTCATACGCGTTCGATTCGGTTTTCGGTTTCGGCCAGGATTGGGAAGGATTGTTTGCGGTGTGTGCCGGAAGAAATATCCAACAAACAACCCATCGACAAAGAAACCGTTCGTTCGTTAAGCGGTTCTTTCAAAGCATCGTTAAAGCATCCTTAACGAAGCATCTCGCTTGCATCGGTGCGCGTCCTAACACAATTACCCCCACTTGCACGTGAACGCGTCACCAGGACGCAACCGTAACAAACGACACTCAAATTACGAGTTGCAGCAATACAATCATTGGGCAAACAAAACTGGTCGGGCCCAAATTGAATCGTCGAATCGTCATCAAATCTTGCGAATGGATGATAATTTCATTTGCTTAACCTCGCTTCATTCTTTGCGTAGTAGTAGTATTTGTGCTGGAACGGGAGGGAGAAGGGATGTTATTTAAGAAACTTCTTTCCGTGTTTGAATAATACAACCATTACCATGGGCAATGGGACACGGCTGATAGAAAGATAAGAACATCTCAAAGTGCCCTTTCCGAGAGGAACTTTCCTCATGAACCGTGCGCCTCCATGCAACAGTTCCTGTCCTTACAAAAGCCACGGCAATCCGTACCACTGCATACGCTCGAAAGCTTTATCGCTAACCTCACCAGAACACCGGATGCTGCATCGGGTTCGCCAAATGTCCGCATCGAAAATCGTGAATAAATAATAACCGACCGCGTCTTATCGTTTGCCTGCAATCAGACCGCCCTGCCTTGGGTTTTGTGGTGGCTGCACGACAAACTTTCGGTCACCCGAATTGGAGGAAGATGTCCAGAGCTCAAAACCGCGTACAAACACACACACACACAAGCATTGGTGTCCACGCCTTGGAGCGTAGAAAGGAAGGATAAACCAATATTAATGCTTCCTTATTTATCATTATTATTAATTTAACGCTATCAGTTCTACCCCGGACCGTACGCACGATGGGCGAGATGGCAGGTTCTGCGATGGATTTAGTTTTGGTGGCTTTACAATTCACTTTAGCACACACACAATGCTTGTTGCGTGGATGCCTTATTTAATTACTTCATTTTGTTCGCAAACGTCAACCCGTCAACCATGTTGGCGCGAAGCTTACGCCGTATCTCGCCTGTTTCGCGTTGGGCGTGTGCATAAGCTGATGGTGGGAAGGGGTTTTGCTCGCGAGTCGCCAATACGTGTATCAACCCGTTAATTATCGATGGAAAGACCGCCCCGGCGTACCTCGGTAGCGATACTGAAACAATGTTGACGCAATACCGTAAGGCGGCAGTCACGCAGCCATTCGGCTGGACATACATTCCCCTTTTGGAGAATTTTCTGAGAAATAACGAGCAAATAAGACATCCTCAAGCGAAACACACACATACACACTACTGGAATGTGCTATCTCATGCCCTTGGTGGTTGGGGATGTCTCATGGCAATAATTTTGGAACACGATACGCACCAACAGAACCTCAAAAAAAAAAAAAACAAAATGCTTTTTAACAAATTGGTCTCTCCACTCGTCCGAACCATCTCTCGTAACTGATTTCTTTCGTTTCCCCCATTGTATCACCATTTTCTAAATCGTGAAAGGTCCTTCGGGAGCACAAGAGGCTCACGTTCCCAGTATCCTTAACAGTTCCATCGCGAACCCTCCATGTCTTCTGGACAGCCAAGTGACCCACCCTGACAATTAGTCCGAAAATAAGAAAATTGATGGTTTTGTTTCACGATACCGAATACACCACACCCTTACGCCCTCCTACTTCTTCTGCACCTTCATCACCAACGCCCCAAAAACCAGGAACCGAAGTAATGACTTAATCATCAGTATGAAGTTTTCCTTCACCAAACCGTTACATGCTTTAGCTTATCGTAATGGGATACACAACTGCCCGATCACGCGTGTATGCGTGTGCTCGGTGAAATCGCGGAGACGGTTTGCCCCTAATGGGAAAAAAGGGGCTAATTATGTGGTCGCGGGCCGCTTCCGTACCGGCCAGCACGGGCAGCTGTGCGAAGGGACGTTGTTTATCATCTCCGATATGGGGCCGAGAGCAAATGGATTCGTGTACCGTCGCAAGGTATTCCTTGCGGACCGGACATCCTATTAGGGACCGGGGGCGCGCTATTGGGCGGCCCAGGAAGCAAAGCTATAATCCATCTAGCTCGTGGTGACCGGTCGATTCCGGTCGGTGTAGATTTGCCGTGGAAGCAGCTGTTTCTACGTCCTGCTATGATGGTTGGAAGCTATTTAGACAACGTTGAAACGTGCGTATCGATGGATTAACATTATTAGCGATCCAGCAATAGATTGAGGGTCGTCGAAGTTGAATCAAAGCCGGTTATTGAGACTTGTTTTTGGAATTCTAGCATGCGTTCCAGGAAGGAGCTGAATTACGCCGAAACAATATTTAGATGCATTGTTAGACTTAAGATGTCCTGTGCATGTATGTTACTGAGTACTAAAATCAAATTTGATATGAAGAATTCATGTAACTGAATAAAGGAAGGAGATCCAGATTTTTGTTTGAAATCAGATGTTTCCCAAGCATATTTATCTTTCGCCCATATTTCAGGGATTATTAATACCACTTCCCATGTAATGATATTTGCTACTTGCGTCATATTATTTTCATGAGTACGTTTCCAAAAGTTTATCTATAGCAGACCAATTGATAGAATAGAATAGAATAGAATCAGTCCGGTAAAGGTATTTGGTTTTATCGTCTCCCATGATCTCGTGTCTCTGTGTGTCCTTTATATCGAACTAAATGCCTTTTATGGAGCGGTTCGGTGGACGAGGAGATTGAGGTGCCGATCTTCGAGCGGACAGGACCGAGGTTCGAATCCCATTCGGGCCGTTCTCCCGTACACAGGACTGACTATCCTCTTGCTGCGGGTACATTCAAGTCACGGAAGCCAGAAAAGGCAGGACAAGACCTCTCGAGGTTGTAGAGCTATAGAAGAAGAAGAAGTGCCTTTTATATATAGACAAGAATTGCTAGAACACAGAAAAGTGACGGCACAGTATTTATTCTTAGATAAACTGATAAGTGGATTTATAGACGCCCCGTTGTTGCTAGAAAAGATAGATTTCTAGACTCCTTAAAAGATATTGAGGTTAAAAAAATTTTGAACTGAGTTTTTACCTCCGCAGACTTCGACTCAAATACAAATAGTAAAAGCTCAGCTTCCAGCTTTAATCACAAAAGGACCTTTCTCGATAGCTTAGTTTAGATTGACGATGCTATTTTATGGATTGGTCTGTTAATTGTGTTTTATGGCACAATTCGGTTCAATAAGAAATGTAATGTTATGTACTCTTACAATAGCTAAATTACTAGACAAAATAAATATAATTAAATGGATTCAAATCAATATTATCACACTCCTATGCTTAATTATATTCATTAAATTGAAATGTTAAGAAAGATACCAAAACAGTTACTAGCAATAACAGCAATCCAAACAAAGACATAAAATAGATAGGGAAGTTTTCAATGAAGGACTCATCTTCAGCTATTCTTTCTCACCTATAGTTTCAAATAATTAATAGACATAGGTGCCAAATGATTTTTAAACAATACGACCATCCAGATCCTATCATCTTCTATTATGTTAACGCTTCAAATACGTTCTCGCACTGCCAATATATTAATATTAAAGCTGTGATCCATAATGGGATCATAAGCTTATTCAAAAATTATTTGCAGTCAATTTAAGTCCCACAGCCATTGCAATCAGTGTGCATTCGTTGCACCCATTGGCCGAACAGTGTTACCCTCCCGGAGACACCACCGCCTAACAAATGGAACGTGGCTAATCCGACAGTATGCCGATTCGACACACGGTGCAACCGCATCGGGCCCGTAAGCCCCAGGAGGTCGTCGCCTTCTTGCTTTTGCGGTTTTGCTCTCTGTAAGCGCACAACATCCTGGCCCTTTTCGGAAGGATCATCTCACCGACAACTCAATTGTTGCGTCCTTCCTTATCCATATGCTCCTTCGGTCGTCGCTTTCGCTTTGATCGTTGCTTTCCCACTGACAGGGAATTCCGATGATCACGGCACGCTTGCCCGCAATTCACTTGCCTGTTTCAGGTTCAGAACAAAAAAAACGAAACGTTCGGAAAAGAAAAACAAACTTTCCTTTCTCTGCCTGGCGTAATTTACCAGTATCGTCTCGGATGCCATATGTTTGCACCCTCGCTGAGTGGCAGACAACCTCTACCACCATACCGGGCTTGCATTTACAGGAAATCGATCTTAATCGCTTAATTTCCCCCGTTTAAACCCATAAGCCGAAAGGTTAGGCCGGTTTGTTCGTTTCATCCGTTCCTACAGCTTGTTGGGCATCATTCGTTCAGCTTTCGTGAAAAAGGATACACAAAACTTACCAAACCTGATGGTCCAACTTCTGATTCCGTTTTGCAACATAACCAAACCGAAAAGTGTACCGAAAAAGTACCTTTCCCCCACAATCACTGTGACGGATGACCGAAAATGCGGCACAAAAGAAATACCAATCCTTACCAAAATGGGCCTTAGTGTGCGTGTGCGTGTCTGCGGGTTTTTTACTTCTCTCTTTCCCTCTTCCCTAACTGTTTTCGTGCAAAGTCATCTGGTGATGTAAAACTATCAACAAATTCTTCCCAAAACCCAAAAACCAACGAAACGATTGGCGAAACCATAATGGCCTGTTTGGCAGGCGCTCCAACTGACAGCTCTGTTTACGCCAACGTGACCGGGATGCGGTTCAAATGTGTAACATCTTCATCCCGTCAACTGTAATTATTTCGTTCCGTTGTTTGGTGTTTTACTTCAATTATTCTGTTATTTGTTTTCTTTCTTCTGTCTTTGTAACATTAGGTGAACTGATTAGTAAGTTCATTTGCGCTCAAACCATTTTTATACTATTCGACATTATTTTTGAAACACAAAACAAAACGCATCTTTCCGTACATAATGAAGGACAAAATGTTGAAATAAACCCAGCAAATAAAGACGTGAAAACACCGAATCGTCCGTAGATTCATCTTCTTCCGAGGATGAGCTTACTGGTCCCAACAAATTTTCACAATTCTTACTCTCTACAGTTATTGGTTCGTTAGTTTTTTTTTTTTTTTTGCCAAACAACGTCCTTATGTACCAATCTAGCGGAAGATACATTTTACCTTTCTACTGATCTTCAAAAGTTTCTAGATTTGTTTCAACAATTCTGTCCAGGTGTGTACAGTGCATGTACGGGGTCCTCTCGCCCGGAATCCAATGCTTCGTTCCGCTTCGTTAGAAAGCAAAACAATTATCTGGGAAAAGTTTTTCACAAATAACGAAGTTTATGAGGCTGCCTGCCGTACCGTTGGGCCATCCTTTTTTCCCTTATTGTTTCGAGCGCTAGATTTGTTTTGTTTTGTGTGTATCCCTTCTGTGAAGCTAAGAAGGATCTTTCTTGACTGAACGGAAATGATGCAACAGAATCGACCTTTGCGTAATGCGTGGCTTACAGCTTACAACGAGTCGAGGATGAGTTGCGTTCGCTAAAATGGTTTCTTTTTGCTGTTATGGTGCTTTCGGAGTTAGCTTTTGCATTCCCAAGCACCGGAAACCGGGCGGGTAAGCTGCTTTGACAAAGGATAACTAAGGTTGGTTTACATGTTGGTGGTTTTTTGGAAGTCCTTACCAATCCTTACGCAAGATAAACCATTTCTTTTCCAATTTCAAGATCCTGCAACAAGTATTCCATTCCTTGGGCGAGCTCTGCAAAACGTATCTTTATTATTTCACATCGTACCTTGTTTCATAAATATTTATCCAAAAGAAGAGAAAAAAAAAAACTAGCAGCACGTTAATTGATTTCAAAGGCGTACAAACAATCCACTAGCTTAGCACTGGCTTTTACCCGGCTTGGAGCGATCGTAAAGCGAAGGAACCGTCCAGACGACCGAATGCTGATGATTTACCGCACAACTGTTACGTTCGGTATTGATACGCGTCGGGTTCCATTCCGGATATGCTACCAGCCGAAAGTCCAGCACGGGTACAAATATAAAACATCGCCCGTACTTCACGTTGATATACGAACGGTCGTAAAAGATGAATTTTTAAGTTCCTTTAAACCGTACGAAAACCCCTGCGCCGGGCCGGACTAAGTTTGGGCTTGGCTGAGGTTATGGTTGTTTTATTTTAATTTCTCCCACGTTGCCCATTCCTCTGTATTTAGCGGTGCAACCGAAGCCCCGGTCACCGAAACGGGGCGGTGAGAATTTTTATTAGAACTCGAAAATCTATTTTTATTGAACTGCGAGAATAAATTAAATCTATCCAATTTGGGAAAAAGGGCTGGCAGGAGAGTAGGATCACGGAAAAAACGAAACGAACAACGACAACGCACGAGCGAACCGTAGCATCAATTAATGATTGTTTCGTTCCCGTACGGATAGGCACAACAATTCTAGGAAGCTTTAAAACTAGAAAACCCCCGCGTCCTATGTTGAATGCAAGCGAACGAACATTCACGCACTGATTGCAGCAAAATTCACGCTTCTCTGACGATTGTTTTATTCTCTACTACTACTTGTTGTTTTCGTTATTCAAATAGCATGCATGCGAGAGGGTTTTAGCTCAGCGTAGGCGTAACTCCCAGGGATATTGGTGAATGTGTTATATTCTCTCAAACAAAAAAGATTTTAATTAATACCAAATCCGAGCTGTGTTACTGCTTCCTGTGCTCCAAACGTGGTCATCATTAAAAAGACATGTCCTGTGGGGTAGACTTTATTGGGTGATTGGATGAGTTCATCTACGGTGGGTGTTGAATATTATGCCATCGATCGCCGTAGAATAAAGAGCGTGTCTGACGTCTAAGCGTAATCTCAAACATGTGCGGGTCACCTTGTCACTAACACCTTGTCGAAGCTTACCGCGAATTGCCAATCTCACCCATCCAACCGACGCCGATTATGATCTTCGTGACCCACGATCTGCGGGTCTCAATTTGTAATGGCAACCGACCGAGCTGGACGTGCGAGATGCATGCACCAAAGCTTGCAAGTATAACTTCAAATCCCGCCTTTCCCGATTTTGGGGTCGATCGTGCGATCGATCGTGTCCACAGGGGCGTAACAGCGAACGGAGTCACAGGAGAAAGGCACACTAATAACTATATCATGCGCAACCGATACGTATACATGTATTGAATGGAAATGTGGCCCTTAAAAAAAACTGTATACGTACAATCGGAGGCACACTGTTGGTCGCCTGCACTTCAATCAAGATCTCGTTCCCCCGTCAGGCCTTTCGAGAACTGGAACATGGCGGTGAGGAGAACAATAATAGCGCGACCTCCACAAAACAGATCAGGTAGCCGTGCTACCTGTCAGTTAGCATTTTCAGATCTCAATTCTCTCGTGCGCGCTCGCCTTTGGACGATCTTTGTGGGGAAGCAAATCTGACGTCCCGTTTCATCTGTTATCCTTTAATTTTATCCGCCCAGAATGCTGGTCCGAAATGGATGGTGCTTTTTTGTTTTCTGAGTCTTCTGGGTGATGCTTCTACCGTGTGGTTTTGTGTGCCAACCAGCGTCGGTAAAGATGATAAGTTTGAGCACGCAGCTGCCAGCTACCACTATAGAACCTACCCGGTCACTGAGCACATTTGTTGCTGCTGCTGTTTTATGTAGCTCGTTTGTAATGAAGCAGATGGTGTGTAGCGTAATGATTATTTGATGATGGATCAATCGCACTCCCGGTAACACATAGCCTTCGATCGGATGTTCCTGAGAACGTGTGTTGCGAGAACCAGTGTTGCGATGTCTGCCAAAAATAATTAAAATGAAAAGCACATAAACACATTCAATGAATGATGTCCACTGGCTGGGAAAATGCATACAAAGCCACAGCGTTCCTGCGTTGCCGTGCGTTGGGCAATTCGATTTAAGCTCACATTATGTCGCTTGTTTGGTGCCCGATTTTCGTCATCCTCGTTGCACACCAGTAGGCATTTTCCCAAAGGTATCAAAGACTGTGGGTAAAGCCTAACCCTCCAAAAGAAAAAAAAATCCTCATCCACACGAACCGTTAGATTGTCGCAACGAATCAGTTCCGGCATGCTCGCTGGAATTCTGTACGCATAATATGCAAATATTTATTCTGAAACGGCTCATCGGTAGGCAGGCGCACCGAGCTGCTCCAACGAGTAATGTTGCACCGTACATATTGCATCGTGCGGATGGAACGTTCGGTCGAGTTTTGCGAAATGTTGCACGAGCGTCACTGTATGGGCCTCTTCACGCAGGGAGAGAAAAACTCCCTTACCGGACTTCACTTGAATATTTATCAAATATCTTCTCCCCCGTCACGCATTTCGATCGTGTAGCCGGGTAGTTTGGGCAGCTTGCAGGGTGAGTTCATTAACATGCTGCGTTTGCGAACAGCCAACCAACCAACGAACCTCAGCCAAGGCGTTTCAGTGGGCCAGCCAAAACACATTGACGGCTCATTATTGTCAAAGTGACAGGCGTCGTCCGTCCGAAAGCTGTCCGCAATGGGTACGCATTGACGATGGACACACTGACGGACGGATCCCGGGACTGATGGGTACAAGCTTACGCGGCGCGGATCTCACGGCGGGTGATCCGTCAACGGTGTTTGGATCGGGCCGGCCATTGAAAGCAAATCAAACATGCATTCAAAATCCCTGCCTTTTAACGGAATAATCAAAGATAATTTACCTCTTTCTTTGGTTTCCATCTGCACGCACTGGTTCGTCTCGAGGTGGCTTGGGAACTAGGGACTTTTGGTTCTCGTCGTCCGGTGCTTCTTTGTCCATTGGAGAAAGCCTTCTCAGGAGTCTTCAATGTATCAAGTGGTTGTATACTTTTAGCTAGACAACGAAACAACCTGCCCATAGCATGCGGAGTATGGGTCTGGAGAATGGTGGTCAACACTCATCAGTCAGTGAGCAAACTAATCGATCGTCTCCCAGGGTTCTCATCCTCATTGATGACGATGACTGGTACGACATTGGAGACGGCATCATGCAAGTGCAACAAAATCAGTCATCGAGGAAAGTACCCCGGTGGCCTGTTGCCTGGTGGACGATTAGACGACGGACGCAGCGAAGGGTAGCGAGGGCATCAGAAATATCGTTATTATTCAAGCATCTATCTTCTCGATCCGATCACCGATCTATCATAGCTGGTGGCTACCTTTTACCCAACCAACGCAAACGTAAACCGTTCCGGTCAACCATCCTCACCCGAAACGCTGTTAATGCTCGCGATGCTAAACGGCTCGCACGGTGGACAGAGATTTTCCCTTCCAAATGAGTACCCACAAGCTAAGCCTACGCAGCGAGTGCTGCTCATTTCATGATAAATTAGTCCCGAAAGCACGCGCTATAAATCTTGCTCGGACTACGACTCCACGCGGCTTCCACTGCAGCAGCAACAGCGGCACGATTTGTTGGACGTTTTGTAATCCGTGTTTCGGCGGCATGGAGCGAGTTTTCATCGTCCTCAGGCAACGTCACAAAGTTCGCCAAAAAGAAATAGAAAGCCACCACAATCAATCTATGCTGATGCGAATTGTGCTGCCACATTTCACTCCCAATCAATTCGTTTCCCCGCAGCCTAGAATACCCTGCTCAAACTCGGCCATCCGATGATACCGGATTTGTGTATGCCACTTCTTCAACGGCGGCATCTTCGGCTTCATCTTGACGAATTTCGAATCGTAAGCCTTCGCGTGCGTGTTGATAGGTTTGATGAGTGCTCTAGGAATTTATCCGGATGATGAGGAATTTCGCTACGTCAAATTTGGGTTACCTTAATCCGTTGGTTCATCCCCATCCTTCAGCTGAGATCATTTAACAATGTGTTATGGGGAATGGTAATCCTACAACCAAAGTTATGATAGAAATAAATTATAATTTTAGGACTTTAATTAATTTTGCTTTATTTTAATAATTGAATAATATTCTTCTAAGATTACACAGATATATATTTTTTTAAATGAAAAACTGTGACAAAAATATGTGAAGATGTATTTTTGTATACTCTACAACTTTGTAAAATATCATTTTTATCTACCTATTCAACTCTTTCAGTTATTCGAAAAAAAAAACTAGTGGTCCTATTGTTAAGTTACGGACTGTACATCTTCCTGGTCATGTCGTGCAGCCATCCTAAGAGAAATGTCAAACATACTCAAACAAACCCATAAAAGCTAGAAGAAAAAACACGATCCAGTATGTTGAACATGCAAGTACCTAAAACATTGAACGATTCATCCTCCTCATTCTCCCATTTACAGTGCCTCAAAGCTTATTGTGATTTTATGGCGATGATGTGTTTGCATTTTTGTTCTCTTTCTGCAAAATAAAATAAACGTCATCTCGGTTTACCCTACTGAAGCGTATTCAAACGAGATCCCTCCGGGGAGTAACATGTAAGAGGTGTAAAATCGATCACCCTAGTAACGAAACGGCAAACCCTGGTCTTTTCTTGGTTAGGTTTACTTCAAATAATCGACCAAACATTGAATTTTAAGTGGGTTTTAATTAAAATAAATAATAATTTAATTCTAACCCACATCCTTCTATTGCTCCACATGTCAAACGATTGTCGGGGAGCCACTGGACAACATGATTCTCGTTAGTTCATCGACCGTTGATTTTATATCACACTGGAACCGAAATGCTAAAGCACGAGAAAAGCATATACCGGTCGGGTAAATTTGCGAGTGTTGGCATTCATGTTGCACCAATAAAAGCACCACCCCCTGGGGGTGGCTTTTTCCGTTTATCATTGCAACACGTGCTCTACAAGGCTTGCGGGTGCCTTTTCACAGCAGCCTCGACACACAAAAAAAAAAAAAAACCGCCGGAAGGAAGACTCTTTCTATCTCTCGCTGTGGTCGTCATGTAACGGTGATGGACAGACGAAATAAAATTTTCACCAAGGGAAAGGATCATAAATATAGCATTTGCTTGAACTGAACCCTAGCGTGATACACACGGAGAGAGAAATAGAGAAAGGCAGGGAGGCACAAAACTGGATCCATTGCGCTTCGGTGCACTTCGTTTGTTGAAGAAACACCCGATGCATGCATATTATGCATTCAGCAGGGAAGGATGAATCTAGGCAACAAGTACCCACTCGGGGAATGCCACCGTCCGGTTTCCGATGTAATGTAACCATGCGGATAGTTTAATGTGCGCCGAAGGGAGCCAAAGAGAAGTATGTCCCGGGCTGGAACGTTGGAGTGGAAAATTTTCGTTCCAAATCGGTCAAACAACGTACCGGGAGAGTCAACTGACCTGATGTTTCACACTGTTCATGCAAGGGCCATCCCGGATGCGAAACAACCTCCCCCTGGAAACAATGTGGCAAAACGGTATGAAATCACTTCACTTTAAATTTTATCAAATTATACACACAGCAATGCGTTCAGTTGGGCGGAAACATTTTACACAACCTCGGACGATGCTTACACACGCCGGACCATTGCGACACGTTTGAAAAGCGGAGCCTGGTACATCTATTTATTTTTTTTTTGCTATTTTCTTCATGGCACCGAATTTTACTTCCGGAAAATGGCTCCCACTCAATGGCTCCGACAACCACGGGTACATTTTGCTGCGGCAAACTTTTGACCCGATTATGCACACTTCGGCGCCGTTTGATCCTCCCACCGTGAAAGCACGAGTGCAGGTTGTGTTCTGGTTTCTGCACACTCGTTCACCGGAAATGCAGGGAAAAATTTAATTTCCAAAACTGACTCCATCCAGACGGTTCGCAACCGGCATTGGCTGCGTGTAGCCTTCCTTTATTGGGGGAGAAATTGAATCGACAACAATTGCACAATTGTTCATCATTATGCTGCAAGCGCAAAAGTCTGATGCTGCAAGGGAAGCAGCATTAAATCATCATCAACTATGAAACGGTCGGCAAGCAAATAAAAATCAATCAGCAGTCGATTTCATTTCCACAAGGTAACAATTAAAATGCAGATTGACCATGTGGTAGGAAGGGGAGCAAGAGTGAGAGAAAGATGACACACAGGAAATGCAGCAAAAATGGCCCAGCACAGAGGTCAATTGCACTTTCACCTTGAATAACTGAAATAAACCTCACAAAGGACAGAAGAAAAAAAAACAATCCCCGATGGCAATGGTTAGGGGAAAGGAAAGAAGCAACAGTTCTGCAATAAACCAACGAAAAAAAAAGGCAAAGTCACATAATCTTGTGCAATAAATAATGATCAGTATATAAACCAAGCATCTAATGCATGTGCGTAACGCAACAAAAACTCTATCCAAACATTCACCCTCTTGCACCCGGAAAATGATAAATCAAAATTTCATCCCCTACCTTGCAATTGTGGCTTCAGCATTCGACTGTACAAACTATTGCCTTTGTTTTCGACGTACCATTGCGGCAAACAATGCTAGGGAGAGTTTGGAATGCTGACCCATCGGAATTTGGTTTCCGAATGGAAGTAAATTTAGCCGTTGGGGAATATTGCACATTTCGGCAGAAGATAGAAATAATTGATGAGTTTCCTTTTTTTTCGCTTTATTCATCAATCGAACTAACTATCACTATTGTGTGCAACTAATGAAACAATGTGGAATCTTTTATCTGGTGTAAGATTCTTAGTGTTAGACTGTGGATACTATAATTAAGTCTAACTAACTTTAGATATTCGCAGGAGTTAAAAAAATGGCTAAAATTCTGTTCAGTCGTCCACACCATGTGTGTATAGATTAGCTAATTAAAAAAGCTCACATACTACCCTCTGTACCTGTTTTGTTTTTAACGAATCTTATGCAATAGTTCATTCATATGAATCTTCATATGAATCCTCAAATTTTAACGATACCTCAATGACTCATGAATCTCAAAAGATACATTTACTTGCATCCCTAGAAAAATATTCAGTAAAAAAATCGATACTAAGAACTGCTTTACATGGAAATCGTGACGAGTAAGAAATGTGCAAAATCATAATTCTTTGAGGGCTCGTGAAACTTTGAGGATTTAAGACTGTGTAAGGATTCATGAATCTTACATTCATGATTCATTCATTCAACATTCATTGTAATTGATGAATCTGAATCAGATTCACCCAACACTTTATGATTCCTGCCGTATCTTGGGACCTGATTCCCTCATCTTCTTGCCTACTTTTCGATCCAGTATACTAACCTCTCTGGAGCGGCTTGGTGGCCGAGGAGCTAGCGGCGCCGGTCTATCTAATCTAGGTGGGACCGAGGCTCAAATCCCGTCTGGTCCGTTCCCCCGTTCGCAGGACTGACTATCCTGTTGCGAGTACATTTAAGTCATTGAGCAGTAGAACAAGATACTACTAACCTCTTCTTAAGGATCTTTCAAACACACTTTCATTTGCAGTCCCAATTAATCGCGCTGTTTTAAGCGAATTAAGCGAACTTAATTAATATACGCTTACACCTGCAGCACCTTAATCACACGGTGTGATAATATCCTCAACATCATCTCCCGTGAGAAGCATTGAATATATTCAATGAGCGAAAATTGCATATCATTTTTGGCTAGAAATTACTTTTGCGCTACGACTTCTCACATCGAATCTTAAACGACATACCAAATACTAATTGCAACTAGTACCAATACCAATCATTTGCAACTAGTTCCGTCGTACCTTCCGCTAATGCAATTAGTTTTTGTATCTTCTTTATTGTAAGCCATTCGCTTTGCTTGCAACTGTCACCGATGACGATCAAATTACCCTTAAAATGTTGCACTCATCCCCTAAAGCGAAACCAGGGTTCAATTTTAACGAAGGTGTTCAACCATCATCATTAATCCTACCAGTCCAACCAACTCTCTCCCCCCCCCCCCTGCCCTCCCCTTCGCCACCATCGTATCTTGTTCCAACCAAACCATAACCCATCCGCCTATGGACTAAGCTCGTTAAAAAGGGGTTTTCGGATTGAATAAAGCTATCCGGTGGTGGCGTACCGCTTGCCATGAACCCGCAACGCAACGGTACCGCCCTTGATTACGTTGGTTCGCGCGTAAAAACGGGATAGCACTTACTGATTACATATTCATTAAGGTCCTTAAACAACGCGAAACAATTCAGCTCTCCGTTCTGCTGGGTCCAAATCCAACGCCATGTATACACTGTTTGCAGCGGGGCGACTCTGTTGTTTTTCCGCCGAGAGCTGCCACGATAATTAGATTGTTCGTAGATAATGAACGAAAAGTCATTTTCAATTAATTTCGACAGGTATTGGCCAATACCTTGGCTGATTTGGGGAGGGGGGGGGGGGGG